>JBBPDE010197790.1:0-16804 GCA_037974605.1 Nannopetersius ansorgii
CAGGTCTGATGTCAGCGATGCTGTCACTGCGTTCCCCGCCCCGCCCCCTCGACTCCACGGCCCGCCCCTTCTTTCAGAATTCTAGAATGTTCAGCGTTCCTGCCCATTGTCTCATTCAGTCCAAACTTTTCAGACACACAGGTGTTTCGAGAGCTCTCAATAAATCATGGCCTGTTCAATGCAAGCGAGTCTGGATTCTTTCTTTCTGCAGGGTGGTGGTTGTCGCGGTCGTGATCGTGGCTGGCGGGGGTGGGGCTCGGTTGTTTGGATAATGTGCCGGGCCCTGCAGCCCCAAAGCCTGACATGACCGGTCCCCAGAACAAATAAGTTTGAGAAACGCTGCAATATGCCACTAAATATAAGGCATACATACACAATACTTAATAAAAATACAGATAAAGATACAAATAAGACAGTGCTATCAAGGACCCACCACCTTCCTTAGTTTTTGGTATGTAGTCTATGTCTAGACCGCTTTATGCCACTAGACAGGGCAGGTCAAATGTTACCATTCATCCTATTTTATTCATACAGTGCAGTGGGAGGCTGGTGTTTGTGGTGTAAGATGATGTCAAAACAATAAAATTGTACAAAACAGGATTATAATTAATTGATTTATAATGAATGTAAAGAAATATAAATCCACACATGAAAATACAGCTCCAACTCACAGCGAAGACAAATATCAAATATCAGTTAAACATTAAAACAAACAACAAACCTTCCGTCAGTATGTGTGTCTGTTATGCAGCTACACATAAAGCTAAGCTCCCCTTCACATCTCTTTAAACCACCACTGCCACTGCCCCACCTCTCCGGCCCCATACAGGCCTGACTTCAGCCAGAATCTCCATTCCTAGCATTCCAGGCTGGGCTGCGTGCGGCTTGCCCTGATGGAGCCCCGTTCAGCCGGGCCAGCGCACAAAGGCGGCCTCTGTGACAGCCTGGCCAACACTATGGCTCCAAATTCCCCTGCATCACCCCGCATCCGCGCACAAACATCATCAAACACTCACGCCTCGGTATGCAGGGAGGGGAAGTGGTAACAGTATTATTCAGAGCAAAACTAAAGAAGCTCACTTCAGACATAAGATAGCTTGGTTCATTAAAAAAAAACACAGGCTGTGTATTTTATCAGCATGCACAAACGTGTGTTACATCCATATACACAAGAAAAAGATTAAGCTGAACATAATGAAACATGCTATGATGTTTATTTAAAATAGGGTGTTTAAATCAAAACTGTAGCCATGGCTGAACAGCAATTGCTGCCACAACACCAAAGTGAGTAGTAGCTTGTTCAAACAGCTTTATGCTCACTTGATCCCGGCTTGCTGCGGTCACCACCCACACAAATGTGGAATCAATCTGGGTGTGCCAGGCAGAAAGAGGAGCTAGAACAGATTCCCTCAGTTTTACACTGCCGACAGTGTACACATTCGCTAGTGGAAGTGTGGATGTGTATATGTGATGCCTTGTGCGAAACAAGTGTCCCTAGGGTGAAGAAAAATATGAACAACGCTCCTCCCCCAAACAAAAAAAAAAGAGTAATCTATTTGAAAATGTTCTGAAGTCATTAGTTCTCTTTTCATTTTTGCTAGGTCCTAAATGTGCTTTTTTAATGCGATTGTAATAAATGCAAATTTAAGAAAAACAGGACCATGCTGGTGTTAAGTATTTAATTATAGGTTGATGCGATAAACATCTGTTTTTAAATGTATTTCAACCGATACCAATTTCAATCAGTATTTCAAATGCTCTTCCTGTCTCAAAACCAGTACATGTTGCTGTTTCATCAACAAAACCAAAACTTGTTGATGAAAGATAACCACTGGGCACTCAGTGGGGCTGCACATCATTCTGACTCATTAAGAAGGGCACAGGCCGAGATATAGAAAACTGAAAATGAGAAAAGTTATGACCTATATATCTCCTTCCACTCTGAAAAGTGATGTGTGTGTGTGTTGACTTCCCATATAACACGCTCACTGTTTACAGACCCAGGCATTTCCTCCCATGGGCATCTCAGTGATTACAGGATGGTTTATTTTCTACTCTGCACCCCTCTCTTTCACTCCCTCTCTTTTTTCATATCCTAGTCATTCGTCCTCCTTCTCCTCCCCTTTACTATTTCATTAAGTCACTTTCTCTTTCCCAGTCCGTGCTCTTCTCCTCTGTTGCACCTCCTCTGATAAGCTGTCTGATTTGTGTTGCTGCTTATCAGCCTCATGGGAGACCATTTACTGTTTACCAGCATCCAGTGCTTTCAAGTGCATTCAGAATCTTTAACAGCACTGCATGTAACAGTAAACGGCAAAGTGATCCAGAATCTGCTCAGGAAACAAAACTCCAGCATTCCTATTTAAGGAATCTACCACTAGTTTCAGTGAACACAGGCATATGGTAACCACCTTGTATGAGTTGTCACAAACTCACTGTCACAGTTTTATGGGTTCTGATAGTGACAGGTAAATGGTAATTACTGGAATTAATTACAGTTACTTACAGTCAATATTAAACTTTATCCCTATTATCCCTAATTATCCCTATTAAATCTGTAACTTAGGTATTAGTTACTGCTCCTGAATGACATCTTGAAACCAAGAAAACAATGTGGCACAATCATTAATCAAATCGGATTTCCCTTTTGCATTAAACTTGCCAGCTTGCCAAAGCCATAATCCTGAAAAACAGTTTTGAGAACTGACCACATTTATGCCTGCTCTCAACACGCCTATAACACTGACCAATTATGGTTTGGCTAAGACTGGAATTAAAACTGCATTCTGGCTGCTCAGTTATCCATCGACACACTTATCTCTGATTGAGAGGGCAGGTGTATATGGGTGTAGATGTTTCAGCTATGCTTTTGCTTTGCAGATGGGTTATGAAAAGTGAAATTATGAGGCAGAAACATAAATCTAAACAGCAAAAGTTCACTGTAAGTGCTTTTTAACTAAATCCTGGCTAAAGAAACAAGCTGAAATATATGCAGACTCTTACTTGTTTTTCACACACTAGGGTCCATCTCAATTCAGCAGTTCTATGTAGCTTGTGCTATCCCAGAATGCAGCAGTCCGGAGCCTTGTGGTCAAGCGTCTGTTTATATTAACCTCTAATCAGCCCTCCCCAGAGACAGACCAAAAGAAGTAGGCCATAGATTGCAGAAACACACACACTGACCGAGAGAGCGAGAGCCAGAGAAAGAGACTTGGCTGCAACATGCCAAACATGGTAAATACTTGAGTAAGTAGCTGCCTGCTTCTCCAAAAAGAGCTATGTGTTGGCTATGTGACTGACACAAATTCAAGCAGTTGTTAATGGACGGCGAGATTACATACACAGGACTAAAAATGGGGGAGCCTGCAGCAAGCAGTGGGACACTGCAGGAGGATGCCACAGACACACTAAATCCACATTGCTCCTCTGTAATTAGTTTAGTGAGAGATGTGGAGGTTGTAGCTTTTTACTTGCTCAGCATGGGGTTAAATAAAATGACTTTTAAAGACCCTGTTAGATGGTTATTCAGACAGTTAGAAATAGAGACATAGACAGGAACATACAGAGAGAGACAGAGACACAGGAGAGTTAATAACAGTTATGTGATAATAAGAAATAGGCCTGTGAAATTTCATTGACGCATCATGAAGCATCAGTCAAGACGTGCATGGGTTTTGGAATGCTATATTGGATACAAATTAATAAAGTAATAAAATCCATAAAATCTAATTGATTTTAAAATGCTAATATCATCAAATAATCTAATAATGTTAAAATAATTGTTTATAATAATATGCATGAAGCATGTATCATTATTATTTCATTATCATTGTTTTTGTATGATGCACCCCCCCAGAATAAAACAACTATGTTACTTTTTATAAGCTAAACTGTATACTGCTGCTGTGTACAGTGTATTTTTTATTCAAGTTGAATCAAAATAAGAAACTGAACTGATTTGTGGTGAAATTTGAAATGCCACAATGCATAGAATTCCAGTTTAATCTTAAATAATTATAACCGAACAGAAATGTTATTAGATGAGACAATTACAGTGATAATGGCGCAACTAACCTTTTCTGCTGTGAGCTCCCGAATCACACTCATCTGTCCTCGGAACTTGAAAAGCAGAGTTTCCAGGGCCATATACTTTTCCTTCCATTCTCCAGCTGCACCCTCATCTCCCTCTGCCATGCTGACAAGACCCTTTCAGTTCTGACTTAACTGCAGAAACAGACAGACAGATGAACAGATATCATTTTGCAAAAACAAAAGCAGAATCACTTAAAAAAAATCATTTGAATAAAAGCATCTCTAATGGCAAATGATTTCTGAGCATTGCAGCAATTATTAAGTGGAGCAGAGAAACTAAATAGCCTCATGGTGTCTGTTTTGCACAGTATTTAGAAAGTTATGCTGCTTCAGTACTGCAGTGTGGTAAACAGTTCAATGCATTTAGTAAAATATTTTCTAGTAACTTGATCATTTCAATTCTTTAGATAGACCAACATATTGTTATACTCTTTAACCAAAATGCATATGCAAGTAACATATGTTTATGTAATGTTTGAAGAGTTTGTGTGGATAAAAAGAGAATTAAAAATCAGAGAAGATAAGGATGCTATAATGTGTTTGGACAATACTGGATGTCCAGACAATAACTGTTTTTAATATTTTGCCATAGCGTTATTTTGGTGTCGAACATCTTAAAGCTGTCTTGATATCAGTGTCAAAGTCAAAATGTTGCCATCGTAGCAACTCTGCCTTAAGACAGATAGATTTCTGTGCAAAAAAATCTTTTCCCGTACAAAAACTCTTTAGTGTTTCAGGGCTGGGCAGCGCCCGGGACAGACTGACCAAGACCAAAACAACCCTCCCCAGCCACCATCACACTTTTCCACTGTATGCATTTCAGTTATGAAAAACACATGTGAAAGCAAAGGTGAAATAGCAGGAACGGAGTAGGCAGGGGGAGGTGAGGATGGAGTGAGAGTGAAAGAAGGGAAAAAGAAAAAGAGAGTCTTTTGCCATAATAAAAAGCTCTCATTATAGCCTTGGCCTGGACACAAAGAAAGCTAAACCATGTGTAGAACCCAATTAAATGTCTTCCTCGAGGTTGTGGTAAATAAGTCTGGCTTTGAGCTTCAACCAACTTAAATGAAAAAAATATGTTTGACAGAAAAGACAGTAAAAAATTGTGCTGCATGTATTTCACCATACCATACACATATCCATGTGTTTACTTATACTTATTTGCATGTATTTCAAAGTCAGTTTATTATAATGTTCTTCTAATGTGTTCTAATGCCATGGTTTTGCAGCCAAATACACACCTACTGCTGAGAAAAATACTTTCAGTTCAGCTACTTTAGCCTGCCCTTATTACTGACACAGGTGTTCACTTGCGCAACACAGAGCTTATAAAATCCTCAACACAGAGCTTATAAAAGCACAAGACATCAGAATATGACACTCCAGAGCAGCCACACTACGCCCAATGCCAAGCGCTGGCTGGAGGGGTGTAAGTACCCCAGAATCAGAGTGTGTAGAAGTGAAACTGTACTTTTCTTATCCCAAAATTCAGTATCTATTCATTTTACTTTTCATTCATATTTCTTTTTAAAGTGAAGCCAACTCCAAAATACAGAGGGTATAACAAGAGCGCACTGTCTAAGCAGAACATAAACTAATATTAATAACTTTATTAAGTAAAGAAGACATTACACTGTACATTTCCATACAGCCTGTCTACCTAAATCTGATTTTGTAAAAGAATCAGGCATACTGTGTCCAGTAAAGGGACAATAAAGGTGAATTGGTTTAAATCTTCAGCAAAAAAAGTTTCCATTTTGTTGTTTGTTACCACTTTTCAGGCCTAACGCTTATTACATAGAGGACATACTAGCGTTGTACTGATACATTAACATTATACGGTATATTAAAATGCAGTGGATGTGTTAAAAATGTTTTGGCAAACCAATAATGCTCAGGGTTTTTAACTGTTTTGTGAATAGCCTTATTCATTACACTTCTGCATTCACACATGTCTAGAACTGAGATTGGTCAAGACAGCACACAGTTCACCTTAAAACGGACAGTGTATACTGCAGAAATTCAGTGGTAGTCTTGTTTATAATGCAAAAATATCCTATACCCAACAACTTAGTGCTGTAATGTCCAGCAACACCGAAGTGTTGTATATTTAAGATGATGCTACAGAGGACTATTTCACTTTAAAGTCACGTGTGCAAAAGCAGAGAAAGAACGTGTACACTATACGGACAAAATCATAGGGACCATCACACCAACAGCAATGACACTGTAGTCAAACATAGAATTTAATAAGGAATTGGTCCCCCATCTGCAGCTATAACAGCTTAGACTCTATGACCATTTTGGAGTGTTTCTTATGCCCATTCATTCTGTAGAGCATTTCGGTCAGGTACTGATGATGGACGAAAAGCTCCGATCCAGTTCATCCCAAAGGTGTTGGATGAGGTTGAGGTCAGGGTTCCACTCATCCATGCCTGTCTTTATGAAGCTTACAGTCATGTTGGAATAGAAAAGTTTCCTATCCCAAACTGTGTCCACAAAGTTGGTAGTATAGCGTTGTCCAAAATGTCTTGGTATGCTGAAACATTTAAGACTGCACTTCCCTGGAAGTAAGGGGTTTAGCCTAAACCCTGACAAAGCAGGTGGGTCCCAATACTTTTGTCCATGTAGTGTAGAAATCTGTGCCCACGTCCTCACCCACGAGCGAAAACAGCAACGCCTCTTTTCAGTTCACAAACAAAGACTCTCATTCTTACCTTGAAAGAAAGTTCGGGCGAATACAACATCAGAAATCACTCCATGACTTTTCTCTGTCCCCTCCTGGCTCTTACAGGTTTCTTAACCTAGTTATAAAAACGAAGTCTGCCAGAAGACCCTCATCCTCCCTCAAACTTTCCGTTTCAGCATCACACTAAGGCTCAGCCAGTGTGTGGGAGCGGGCGTGTTCTGTGTCAAAAACGTCCAATGGGGTGGGTCGTGGGCCTGGTCATGTATATTGTAGCGCCGGTTTTGACCGACGTGCGTTTTAACCTATAACCAGATAGATTTTTTCAGTTTGTCCAATCAGAGTCGGCTTAGGGCGGGCCCAACACACACTATTCCGGACTTGACGTGTTGGACGCATGTTGTGGTGGTCAGGGAGAAAGAAAAGTAGCAGACAGGAGGTTTGCATTATTTCCACCCAAGACTGCTCATTTTCTATATATATGACATTTCTTTATGCAGTATAGGCTCGTTAGACAGACGTAAAGGTTGACTGGTGAGTGTTCATTGAACCTTTTGTTTATGTGAGAATTCTGTATGTGGCTAGCATTAGCTTGCCCCTGTCTCTTGGTCCCGTTAGTGGGGGAAAACGTGGGTTGTCTTAATAATGAGGGCTGTATGTCTGACCAGTCCTCTTCTTACATCTTTATTTTTATGTTTAATTACATTACCCGTTTTCGTTTCCAACATGAACGTCAGCACGTGAAAGCCATAATTTTCAAGGTTTATTGTTTTTTTCACCTCCTGGTATTCAAATGAATGTCTTTTACTGCAGTCTGAATAGTCACTTAGATATTTCCTTTTTAATGTGTAATTTCTGAAACACCAGGAAACTTTTTTACATGTAGAAGTCCTCTGTCATTGTCCAGTAATGTGCTGTTCAGTAACAGTGCCCAAATTCAGAGACACTTAAACCATTCTGGCCAAGCTCAGCGGCTGATTTTCGCAATTTGTTTTCAGAAATGGATTTCACATGCACTGTATGGACAAAAGTATTGGGACGCACTTCTTTATTGTTGAATTCAGGTGGTTGCAATAAGGCTAAATTTTATTGCTTCAGCATACCAATATATTTTGCACAACGATATGCTTCCAACTTTGTGGACACAGTTTGGGCAAGGCCCTTTTTTATTCCAGGATGACTGTCCACAGTCCACACATAACATGTGTGACTACGGGCAGTCTGTGTCATGTTGAGGTCCTCTTGTGGCAAACCAGTTCCCCCAGCCTTTTCCCAATTGAACATGTGTGGGATCAGCTCGGACGTCAACTCAGACCCAGTGGCAATATTCAGGATCTCGAGGTCCAGGGCACCACATCACTGCATTTATCTAGGTCTGTGAGTGGGTGTGTGATACCCTACTGACATGGGACCAGCAACTGTGTTGTCTAAATGTAATCTTTGTGATTTTACCATGTGCAGGTTCATTTCATTTCCACCACTGTCTGGTTGCTTATTTTTCTGGTCACTGAGTGTATTTATATGAACAAACTTAAATGTATATATATTTTTATCTCCTTTTTTAAAACAGGATATTGGCAACCCTTACACACGAGCTTTTGGTGTTGTTTTGGTTCAGAGCTAGACATGGTGGTGAAGAAGAAAGCACCCAAAGTCGAGGCCGTAGCCTTGGACGCTGCCAAACTGGAGAGTATGAGGGGTGAGTAACCGGTGTTAGAGTCTGTATTGTGGTTAAAACCAGTTTCTTACCAGATGTGTGTGTCCGTTTCTTGCTCAGCTTCCCTGTCTTTAGACGGAGATGACGTCTCCAGGCAGATTGCTCAAACACTGAAGGACTGTTTGGACTCCACTGATCCGGTGCAGCAGATCCAGTTGATATCTAAGGTGTAGAGATGGGGTTTTGTTTTTTGTAAGAGTGGCTTGTGTGCAGCTAAGGTGCTGAGCACAATGTGGACTTGTTAATCAAGAGCACAGGTGAACATTTGTCTCAATGTGTTTGTGGCTCATGAATCAAAGTGGTATTTTGATCAGCACAGTTGTTGGAAAGATTGTTAGGTTTTTGTTTTTCAATTCATGCTTCAATATTTTCCTAATTTGCTTAACTTTTGGTTGGTTATTTATTGCATTCGTACATAGGTATTTTATACATTAAGTGGCTGTCTTTTGTTATTGATTGGGTACATGTGGTGATAGGTTGGCTTCTTGCTGGATCATTTGGAGGATCAAAAGTCTGCTCCAGGTGCCTTACTGCTGGCCTGCCTGAACACTCTGCCAGATATATACATCACACTGCAGGCTAAGAACCCACTGAAGAGAGCTATTGCCAGGTACGTTTGTCTTCTTCCATCACACACATGTATGACCATCTAATGCTCTGTTTACACATGGCATTAAAATACATCCTCTGTCTTGACTGGGTGCACATTTAAAAGAAAAGTGTAATGATATTTGTGGTCGGAATAGGTTTGGATCTTGCTATCCTGATCCCACGCTTGTGATCAAGTCTTTGTGTGTTTGTGAGTGAGTGACACGATGCATATATTTAGACTAATGACACGTGCTCTCACCCATCAATTAAGATATTATTTTTCGCCTCTGTCATTAAACAAGTTAATTTTAGCCGTTGGCACATGCATGGACTTTTTCCACTTTTTTTCTACTCTGCAGTGCTCTGAGTAATGTTCCAGACTGGCTGCAGGAGAAAGTTGTGTGCAGTCTGTCTGCCTGTCTGTCTGCCGCCATGTCCTCTTTCAGCCCTGAGTGTTATCCGCATCTCACAGACTGCATCACGTCTTGTCTGGATGCTTTCCCAATTGGTATGTCAGAATTCTCAACCGTCATACTGGATGAGATATATTTTTCTGATTTTGCTCTAAATTTTCAATGCTCTATTTCACAGGAGAGATGTGTATCAGTCACTTGCTAACAGAAGGTCAGTATTCAGTTACGTTTTCCATTATCCATTGAGAAGAATGTCATGTCACATATTTTGTTGGTTCTCTGCTTCATGTCAAAGTATCACACTCTCCTGTTTTTATGCAGTCCTCCAGTTCTTCCAGAAGGCTATGAGTGAATATCTAGAGCTCAACAGGTGAGCATGTGATCTACCCACCTATTAATGCATATGTTTGATCTGCATAATATAATAATTGTAAATGCATTTAATATTATTTATGTCTGCATTGAGTATAGAGGTCTAACTGGTCGTCACATAGCCCAGGCACAGCTTATGCAGTCTTGTCTGGCTGTAATAAAAGCCTCTATGCTGGTGGTGCAGAGATCACAGGATGCCATCAGTGCTGCCATACTGCAAAAGCCCACGCCCTGCAATCTACAGCAAGCATTCAATGGACTTCTGCAATATTATACACACATCTTGACTAATGGTAGGTCTAGGCTTGACCTGTTATAACTACCTGATCATAATTATTTTCACAGTCATTGCCTTTCACAATTGTAGGCAATTGTATGTAAATTGAATAAACATAATTTAAAAGCAGAAATGTATAGAGACACATCAACAATCAAGTTGTGACTAACTTTTGACTGGTCCTATAACCCCTTTATAACACTGTTAACATGCTGCTAGTTTCTGTGAAAGCTTGTGCTCTCACTGTTTATCACCACAAACACATCCTATTATAAAGGGAAATATTTATAAAGTGCAATAATCCATTATATTTATATAGTGCAATAATACAATCACCTTTAATATTGTACCTACAACCCCAATTCCAATGAAGTTGGGACGTTGTGTAAAATGTAAATAAAAACAGAATACAATGATTTGCAAATCCTTTTCAACCCATATTCAATTGAATACACTACAAAGACAAGATATTTAATGTTCAAACTGATAAACTTTTTTGTTGTTTTGCAAATCTTCACTCATTTTGAATTTGATGCCTGCAACACGTTCCAAAAAAGCTGAGACAGGAGCAGCAAAAGACTGGGAAAGATGAGGAATGCTCAAAAAACACCTGTTTTGAACATTCCACAGGTGAACAGGTTAATTGGAAACAAGTGTTTGTCATGATTGGGTATAAAAGGAGCATCCCCAAAAGGATGGGGCGAGGTTCACCACTTTGTGAACAACTGCGTGGGCAAATAGTCCAGCAGTTTAAGAACAATTTTTCTCAATGTACAATTGCAAGGGATCTAGGGATTTCATCATCTACTGCCCATAATATAATCACAAGATTCAGAGAATCTGGAGAAATCTCTGCACATAAGCGGCAAGGCCAAAAACCAACATTGGATACCCGTGACCGTGGATACCCATGCTTTGGTCTGACGAGTCCACATTTCAAATTGTTTTTGGAAATCACGGACCATCCGGATTGCTATCAGCGCAAAGTTCAAAAGCCAGCCAGCACCTGTGATGGTATGGGGGTGTGTTAGTGCCCATGGCATGGGTAACTTGCACATCTGTGAAGGCACCATTAATACTGAAAGGCACATACAGGTTTTGGAGCAACATATGCTGCAATCCAAGCAATGTCTTTTTCAGGGACGTCCCTGCTTATTTCAGCAAGACACATTCTACACGTGTTACAACAGTGTGGCTTCGTAGGAAAGTACTAGACTGGCCTGCCTGCAGTCCAGACATGTCTCCCATTGAGAATGTGTGGCGCATTATGAAGCGCAAAATACGACAATGGAGACCCCGGACTGTTGAGCAACTGAAGTTATACATCAAACAAGAATGGGAAAGAATTCCACCTACACAGCTTTTTTGGAACGTGTTGCAGGCATCAAATTCAAAATGAGTGAAACTTTGCAATAAAAACAAAGTTTATCAGTTTGAACATTAGATATCTTGTCTTTGTAGTGTATTCAATTGAATATGGGTTGAAAGGGATTTGCAAATTATTGTATTCTGTTTCTATTTACGTTTTACGTCCCAACTTCATTGGAATTGGGGTTGTGTATAGTGCAATAATATAACCACTGTGAAACAATGTGCAATTTTCTTTCATATTATATTCCACCCACTGACTGGTTTTATATATATCTTTGTATTTATTGTTTTTACTGTGTTGTCTTGTGCTGTCTTTCATGGTCTTACCTACGTTCTGGGAAGTGAAATGTCTGTAATGTTGTCTTGCGTGCACTTGTCTTTAATGTCTGCACGTTGAGCCTCGGGAGAAATGCAATTTCGTTTAGCTATGCATCTGTTATACTGTTATATGGTATGAATGACAATAAAGTTCACTTACTTATTTACTTACTTTAAAAACAGTGGTGAGTAATATTTTTTGTTTTAATTGAGCTTCAGTATTACTGGGTCCAGTAAGCATTGCCAGCAAGGAAGATATTTTACTAACCAGCCTATGTGGCTGATCACTTTTTCAAAACCCCATTCTCACAATTCCTTTTTAATTCTCTGTCTTTCATCCCCTGTCTAGAGGAGTTCATTCAGTCAGTGCAGAGCACAGCTGGGATGGCTGTGGTGTTACTCATAAGGTCTGTCATGGGAAATGGAGATGGTACTGCTGATACGGTGAGTAGTATTTTTCTTATATGTATTTGAATCCATGGCGCTGAATCAGCTATTTGTAATATATAGGTATGTTTTTATATGGGTTTGGTTTTTATATTGTAGGTATCAGGCCTTTTAGAGTGCTCGGAACAGGAAGGTGGCAGTGCCCCCCAGTGGCTGAGGGAGAGCCTTGCAGGCCTGTATGCGAGCAGCAGGGCAGCAGCTGTGGCTCTTTACCTGAGCCATGGGGCCCTGGCTATGCTCAGCTGGAAAGGAAGGGCACTAGGCTCCCAGGCTGAAAAACTACTGCTTCTCATACCTGATGTGATTCTATCTCTGGATATAAGGTAAGTAGGCTAATTAACGATGGAAATATATGTAATATCCTGGCAGACTTTTTACAGTGTTCTGCTTTAGGTTTTGCTCAATTAAAATGATCTCAAATGCCCAGTTATCCAAATCATAAAATACTGATAGTGTGTTTAGACTAAAAACATTGTAACCTGCACCAGTAATGTTCATTGCACAGGATGTAACATTCTCATTTATCCCAGCATAGAATTATTTATTTATCACAGCATAGTTTTTTAAAAAAAATAATGCTAAAAAATTAATTACTTACATAATTATAGTTTTAATAAAAAAAAATGTAATTGTCTTTTCTGGTAATGTATAGTGTTCACATGTTAGTGCTCTCCAAATTAAGCTGCTGCAAACTTACCAAGGGTTTTGACTGTGGCTTGTGTTCACATTTCCCATTTAATTACCATTCCCATGTAAATGTACATATGTAATAGTAATAGCTTGTAGTAGCTTAATAGTTAATTTTCTCACCACACTACTTCAGTGCGCATTTCTGAAACATACTATTTATGTATTTATTTTTTTAATGCGTTTCTCATGTTATTTGTCTGTCAGAGTGAAGGAGTCCAGCACTGCAATGGTGGTCGCTCGAGTCTTAACCCTGTGGAGTAGCGCTGCTGTGGACTGCCTCCAGACTGACTGCCATAACCCTCTCCTCCGTCTGTCACTCCATGGTGGCTCCCCACTCTCCTCTCGCCTTCTCCATCACATCTACACACACTGGGAGCACCCTCTGGATGGTGTCCGCCACCAAGCCCGCACCCTCTTCCGCAACCTTCTCTTGGCCCACCAGTGCTGTAGTGACCATACATCTGACCCAGCTAGTGACCCTTTTGTCACTCAGCTGGCTCAGAACTTGCTCGCTTTGGAGTGGCATGTGAAAGGAAAGTACGGTGCACTGGCTTGTCTGACTGAGCACTTGGGGGCAGAATATCTTCTGAGGCTTGATACCACTCTGTCGTCTAGACTTTTAGGCCTTATGGGGGATCAGACCCTCGCACCGTATGCGAGCGAGCTGTTGGAGAGGCTCTTCGTCAGTCATAAGAATCAGCTGTGTGGCCTGCCAGGGGATGGAAACCACTGGATGAGGGACTGGCACAGTACCTGGGTGACTCCCCTCCTGGAGGTGTTGTGCACAGCAAGGATGGATCAGACCACATACATTCTAGACTACTTCCTTCCCAAACTGTTGCGCTGTAGCCCTGCTAGTTTAGGTCACATGGTACAGGCCCTACAAGAAATGTCATCTGGGTCAGAGGGTAAGACTGGGTTTGGTCACTGAATGAAGACTTGTAAACAAACTAGCATCTTCAATTATCAACATGCAACTGAGTCTCCTGCTTATGTTCATTGTTGTGGTTTTGGGTTTCTAGGCTCCATGGGAAGCAGAGGAGCTCTGGGTGCTTTGATGACATGTCTGCGTGCTGCCAGAGCTCAGGGAGTGCTTAAGCCTGAGGAGGACCAACTTTGGGGAGGGCTGGTCCCTCTCCCGCTGCTTCAGCAAGCTCTGGTGCACAAGCATGACCAGGTAAGGGAAAGCCAAGCTAAATATCCTAACATACAATGTATCATTCCTATCTATGAATCATCAGTTTGCTATTATCTTACTAATAAATATAAGCACAATGCTTCCTATTTCCTATTTGCTCCCTCTTACTTTGCCATAATTAAAGACCTGCAACCAAATTTTAATCTATACAACAAGCATTTTTTGTAATGCATTATAAATTCATGCTAGATATCCATGGCAGCTTATTTCAGAACCCGCAGAGCCTAAATGTTTTTTTTTGTTAACAGTCAGTTCTTTGGGAACCGTCATCCTGTGTTTATCCATTGTGGAGTAACACCCTTGGTTTATCTAGGTTGCCTCCTAGGGAGACAGTGTAGGGTTTTCTGAAGAACTGGGCTGTTTTTAGCTGTAAACGGTGAACTCGTAGTGCCATGACAGTGGACGGCTTTTGTGGCAAATATTTTAGAAGGTTCAGAATGTGGTTTGTTTAAAGGATGGATCTGAGAGTGTGAAACCATTATACTAGGCCTATTACCATCAGACAGAAAAAAAAATTATGTTAACACCTAATCTTGAATGCCTTAAACCATGAGTGTCATGCTCCGGTTAAGCTGCTGGGGTCCAGCACAGTTTGATGGTTCTTCTCTTCAAACACATTCACTAAACCTGACAATGAACTGCTGAGGTGAACCAGGTGTTTCTGAGCAGGGAAATCGCCAAAACGTGCTGGACCACAGCCCTCCAGGACTGAAGTTTGACACCCCTTCTTTAATGCTGTAACCAGATTATTGCCTCCTGCTGGCTATATATTGAACTGCAGTAATGTTCATATATTAGCCTGTATAATAATGTAGAGACAAGCTGTAGAAAAATTACTTCTCTATTCTTTTCACAGTGTCTGCACAGGCTAATTTGTAGCCTAATACTAGTATTTTATTTTTTAACGTGAGTGTGAATTTTTACAAAATTAAGTTTATTAACAACTAATCTTTGTTATTGCCCAGCCAGTGAAAACAAACTAATGTTAATACACCAAAAAAAACCAAAAAAAAACCCAACTTATACTTAATACCCCAATTGCATAAAAACCATAGGACATGTAGTGTAAAGAAATAGTGTAAGTGGGTGTGTGTTTATCTGTGTGTGCGCTTAGGTGCGCTTAGATGCCCTTGGTTTGGTGTGTGAGAGCCATCGCAGCACAGAAACCATCTCCACACAAGAAATGGAACTAATTCGCCACTTCCTACCAAGCAACTTGAACAGCCAGTCACCTGGAGTCAGACAGCAGACTATCAGCCTGCTCAAAAAGGTTCATCCAATTCATCTCTTTACCTTTCAAAATGAGTGAAATGCCCCGTGATGTGCTGCATCTACTTGTCATAGTGGTTGTATACAGCATTTAATGTGGTCTGTGGCTTTTGTTCTTTGTGTGTTGCTATGGCAGTTGCTGTGTAGGATGAAGGACAGCACTCAGTCACTGCAGAGGAAACTCACCCAGGAAAGGGACCAGCAGCAAAGAGAGAGACGCCAGCACGTCCTCAACACATACAGGGTGCAGATTTTGCCTTCACTGGGAGAAGAACAGTAGACCAGCAGGAAATGTCGATAACCTTTCTCCCTAGATCATATTTCCTGTCTGTTCCTCTGGGCACTGCGCTCACCTTTAGCCTTTTGTTAAGCCTCGGTTGACTCACCTCATCAAGCGATTAGCAGGCAATTACTTAGTTGTAATAAAATTTGTCAAGGCCAGTTTAAAATAATATTATGAAGGGCCCGCTGGCGATGAAACAGTTTGGGAAATACTGAGCTAAGCTGCATGGAAAGCCAGGAAAGCTTTGGAGCATGGAGAGAGAGCACTAGATTAGAGGGCCTCTAAGGGATGGAGTGATGGAGATTAGGGGAGGAGGAACACAGGCCTAGATAACGGAGGAAGGAGAGTTCTGTTTTTCTGTGGGAGTATTTGTGGGTCACATTCTTGGGTGGAGAATTCCTGGGCGTTCAGTTCTTCTATGATTTAATTTGCCAATCTGTTATTTAAGTATGCGAGTGTGATATTTAATCATGACAATTATGTTATAGTAGGATTATAAACTGCATGTACTGGCTTGTTAAGTTTGTTCTGATTATTTGTAAGAACATTGCTTCAATATTTCAACTCTGTGTCTGGAGAGTCTGGAGAGAAAAAAGCTGTGTGTGTGTTTTGTGTGTCTGTTTTGTATGCATGTGTGTTTGTGTATCCTCAGGAGTTTCTTTGCTGGTTCTGTGAGAGGCTGTTTCAGGTGCTGCAGGCTGGAGCCTCTTTCTCCAGTTGTCTTGTGGCTCTGCAGTTGCTTGGATTGGTAGCTGAACACTTTTCCTTTAGCACAGGTAGCTACAGTGCCCCCTCAACCAGACCTGACACATAAACATAAACTACTAACACTCTTTTTTTCTTTTAACGGCTAGTATATAGGACATCTTCAACTTTATACCTTATTTCAGTTCTGATATTTTTCAGTTCTGGTAGTCAGTGTAACAGGTGGTGTAATTGATTGGCCACCAATAGATGTCAAACTCATGGAGTGAGAACTAGGTCTGGGCGATTAATCGAAAAATAATCGAAATCGACATTCAGAACCTATAATCGATCAAATTTTTCCAGGTGGATTATTTCGATTACTTTCCCTTTAAA
>JBBPDE010197831.1:0-16799 GCA_037974605.1 Nannopetersius ansorgii
TCATATTCTGGAGCGCACCGATCGTCTCTCTCTCTCTCTCTCTCTCTCTCTCTCTCTCTCTCTCTTGCTCTCTCATTCTGGAGCGCACCGATCGTCTCTCTCTCTCTCGCTCTGTCTTACTCTCTCTCTCTCTGTCTCTCTCATTCGTGACCTCAGGTTTATCTTTACTTTTCCTTAAGAGTAATGTATTAACGTGTTTAAAATACACTATAAAAATAGGCATTTTTATGTTTTTGACCGAAACACAACAACGCGGTTTTTCACTATATGCGGGTGCTCGTGTAATGTAACCCCCGCGAATAACAAGGGCTTACTATACACACACACACACACACACACACACACACACACATGCACACTTTCACAGCCCGAACACAAACATACACTCACTCACATACAAACATACACCCACGTATATACACATACATCAGAGGCACACATGCTCATGCATATGTACACACTCACACAGAAATATACACACACAAACACACATCCACTCACAAAGACACGCACATATACGTTAATGCATATGCACACAGCTATAGGCATATACATAAACACAAAACTACCCAGGACCACAGGATTCTGTGTGCGGTTACAGTGTTACCATAGACGTGTATGTTGTTTGAGTGCTGTTACAATGTTGCTGTAGGTGTGCATGTTGTTTTGTATTTTATTCTGTGTTTGTGTGGCTGGTTCTTGTTATTCAGATGCAGTATTTGCATTGATGACTGTTTTTATTTGGATCTCTTCTCTGTCTTTCCCCATTTTCTCTCTCTCTATTGGCTCCTTTCCGTTTCTCTTTGTTTTCACTTGTATCTCTTTCTCTATTTTCTCCTCCCCTGTCTGGTCTGTCTTAATTATAAATGAATAAATAAATAAATAAATAAATATTTCAGATATCAAGAGGGGCTTGTACTGTTGAAGGTGCTTTGCACTTCATGGCACCCAGCTTCACATACTGCTGGCTAAGATGCCAGACACAACAGGTTATAAAAAAAGGAAAGCTGACTCTGTGGTGGGTGAGGAACTGGACAACATGAAAACTGTGGCTGAAAGGAGAACGTTGTCCAAACTTCAGTCCATCATGGACAATGTAGATCACCCACTCCACAATGTGGGGAACAAACAGTACTTTTAGCCACAGACTGACCAGCTTAAAGTGCTCCACTGAACACTCAGTAAATCCATCCTTGCCACAGCCATCCGACTCTAAAACTCCTCCCTCAGTCACACACCCACAAAATAATCTCTTCACCAGGCTGCTGCTTCTTGCTGTATATTTATTATGAGTAAATAAACTATAATTGTGTGACTGACTATGTGCATTACATGCAGTCTTGCCAGGTGCTAAAGCATTATGTGCAATATCATATGTAATTAAATCACCTAATCACCTAATCACCTAATTAATATCTTATGTGCAATAGTCTTCATGTGCAATATTACTACTTAGTCAATATTACTTTTTTATTACTTAATTACTCAATATTACTTAATAGTACATAATTACTATTAATGTACAAATTTTACACCAAGCATTTCTGTATATTGCATATTCTATTCATGTTGTGGTTGTTTTCTTTATATCAGTTTTTATTTAGATTTTATTTAGATTTATTTTATTTGATTTCATTTTATATTGTACTTGTGTATCTGTGTCATGTGTCTCTCTGTGTTTTTGTGTGTTGTGGCAGTCATCACATATGCAATTTCCTCCGGGATCAATAAAGTTTTCTGATTCTGATTCAGATTCTGATCTTATCTTATTTCTATAACCCAGAGCATCACACTGCACCGTCTTCCCAAAATGATGGCGTAAAATCCTGTTGTCCAAGAAGTGTTGATCTTTACTCTACTAAAGCAGTGTGCATATAAAGTGCCATAAACATCTCATGCAAGCTATGCTGATAGAAAGTAAATATTTCAGTAAACTTGTGAATGAAAATGATCAGTATTGAGGTACAAGCAACCATTTCAGTGCTTTGTTGTAAGGCAATTTTAGAGAAAGCCATACTTCCACCACTATAACAACTGCATGCAAAGTTATTGCAGTTATGCAGAGAAAGGAATGGATACACCTGCTGAATAATGTAAAATCATGTCATGACATGACAGAAGTCTGCTCATGTAGCAGGCTATTTTTGTAGCCTGAACTGGATAAAGGCTTCTTTGAACTGAGAAACACCAATACAATTGGTAATGTGAAGTTATCCAGCTTTCTTGGAAGTATTATTATTTTTCCTAACTTTAGCAATTATTCCTAACTTTTCCTCGCTTTACGAGTGGTCTCTTTACAAAGAGTTGTCACTTTACAAAAATCTTGATCTAAGCCTTAAATCAAGTCAAGTAGGTTTGAATAGTTATTTCCATCTGGCAGGGGAGCAAGCTGTCTGCTATGCAGGTTCATGCTCTCTTAGTTGTGTGGATTATGTACTACCTGAATGATTGGCCATAGTATGTGCAGCTGATGGCAAGTCTGATGACATAGTGCTGTGTAGCACTGGAGCTCCTCAGGGAACACCTTTCAACCAAGGTAGCATGGAAATGACAGATGTTTAGTAGTGTAAAACAAATAGAGAGACGAGTAGAGTCTCATAATTCAGTCCCCACCTAGTACTCCAGACACAAATACGAGGGCCAGCTGAAGGGCAGTTAGTCTCATACTGCCTAGCAAGGTGGCCTTCCCTCTAATGATGCAAGAACTTCTTACCAGCCTACTGTTGACGTAACCCAGGCAATGCCAGGCTGTTATATTTACTTTAGATTGTATAGGGTGTGTCCATTTAGATAAGGAGCTGGAGGGTGAGCAACGAATGCGTAGGACAAAACAAACAGCACGAGTTTAAACGCAACATGGAGGAAATTATATAAACCTCCTCTCAACACCAGAGGGCAGCATTTAGCTTTTGCATAAAGTTATTTCCTCCTAAGACAGTTTATGAAGACTTTGCTTGGATGGCCCTCTGATGATTTGTAGAGGTCTTCTGTTAAAGGTAACTGAATCTTAAGTAAAGGATTTTATTAAATCGAACTGTAGGCCTAACATGAACCCAAAGCTTAATTCTAAGCTTAATCCCAAACATAAACCTAATATTGTTGATAATCCAATGGGTTTCACTAGATAGTTTGTTAACAATTCACATACTTGTTGATAATGTATTTTAGTGTTAACACAGGGTAAACTGAAAACACTGAAAACATGCATGAAATATTATTGTAAATAAGTCAAATAATATGATAAATAATATGAAAAAGCCAATGCAGTCACACTTAGAGACAACTGGTGGCTGTGATCGCTCCTTCTGTATTTAATAGGTGTACTTTTGGCTTCAACAGGTCTGATATGCTATTACTGTACAAAATTCATGGCCACCTGGGTGACCATGGTAACGATGCTGAGGCTACACTGCCGCCCTGACATTCTCTCTCTTCCACCTGACCCAACTCCTTTTGAGGCTGCACTTCTATTACTGCGAAGTAGGGACATCTCTTGTAGCATAGCCCAAACTCTGTTAGCTAACTGGCAACCCAGCTCAGGTGGTCACTGTGGACAAACTAGTGCCATGGCCAGGAGACAGACAAACTGTTTAACCAACCGTCTGCTAGCTGCCTTGAGTCGTCATCTAGGTTCCACTCTATCAAGACCGTACGCAGTCCTAGACTAAATGGTAGAGGGGGAAGCAAAGAAACCATTATGTAGTGGTGCCTTAAATGTTCAGAAAGCAGAGTTTAAGTTCTCGTCCTTTGAATCTCTTTCTCTCTAATCTCTAATTACCATCTACAGGCCACCAGGGCCATATACAGAGTTATATGCTAATTTAGCAGTACACAGTAATAAAATATTATTTGTTGGTGATTTTAATATTAGGTTTGAAAAAGAACAGGATTCTTTGAATTCTGCATTTGCTTAAATTCTTTACCTGACATGTAACAGGTTCTACTTACTGCTGTGGTCATATGGTTGATGTAATTTTGAGTCTTGGTGTTAAGGTGGTGGCGGCGGTGGTGCTGGCGGTGTAGTGGGTAGGATACTTGCCTCTAGAGTCTAGACCAAGAGCTCATGGGTTCAAATCCTACCTTCAGCATACCACCACATGGTTCCTTAACCCCAAGTTGCTCCTGGGAGACTGACCCCTTTAGATAGGGAATGGAAGTTTTTATATAAAAGAATGTAAAATATATAAATTCCACTGTATAATACAGGGATATGTATATTTATTTACAATAAGTGCTAATGCTAGAAGAATATTCCTGCTAAATGGACTTAATGTAATGTAAAAATTACCCAGAATTGTAAGAATAATAGAGCAAGTGTACCAGGCCATGAGCATGAAATGGGGCGTGTTCTCACCTCCCCCTGCTACACAATGACCCAGAGGGTTAAAGACACCATCCACTTCTGGACCCCTTCATCCAGCAGATCCGGGTAGGAAGTGAAATGTTTGTAATGTCCGTATGTTGTCTTTTATGTCTGCACATTGAGCCTCTGGAGAAACGCAATTTCGTTCAGCTATGCATCCGTAGTTATACTGTTGTGTGGTATAAATGACAATACTTACTTGCTTACTTACTTACTTACTTACTTACTTATATTGGCTGCAGCTTAGCCAGGTGTCTCTGCTTAGTTGATATGTTGTCACTTCCAAACTAGCAATCACTGTGCTATATGGATGCCAGTATTCACTTATTTAATACTGAAGAATTAGTTCAGCCTGTTCAAGTACAGAAAAATGCAAAAGTTGCATTGTACCCTGGTGAAGTTTTGCATGGTTAATTCATAATATCATTTAATGTGTCCAGAATAATGAACAGAGCAGTAGATTACATAATAACAGAGAAAGCTGTATAAAACTGAGAATGTTAAAATAACATTTAGTTTCAAACACATAACATAAATAAATCATTTAAAATACCAGGCGGTGTTATTTAAAATAATCTAGTAAATAAATACAATAAATACAACCCCAAAATGATATAGGACACTCGATTCCAAATGTTTGAAAGCTAGGTTTCCATTTTCTACAAGACAGACACATTTCCTTCTTTTTTGATAGCGTCGCAATGACTTGTTGTAATCCTACGGCCTACAAATCTTTGCATGCTCTTATTCATCTAAACCTATTTTAATCTTTTCACTGTATGGAAAGGATGATTTGTGTTGTTGCTGATAGAATGCTACTGTAAGTAAGTTAACGGTGTATTACTTGATCTGGTCTGACACTGTGTCCCCTTTGCTGTTTTTGTCCAGGGGGAGCCCCTTAAACAGTGGCACAATGTGGGCCTAGTTTTTTTTCCTACATGTGTTTTTGTACAATATTGGGAAATGCTGTTATACATATATATTTTATATAATTTTCACAACAAAGCCTTGTATCTCCATTTTTGTTATTTTTTTTTTTATTTTAGCCTGTTTTTTTTAGTAAAAATTGTCAGGAAACTGCTTTACATTGAAAGTAAAGATTGTTCAGGAATGGAGGAAACAGATGGCACCAGGCTGCACCATGGGAAGAAAACAAGCTAGTGGATGCAGTATCAAATCAATGTTCTCCATATCATGTACCATTTACCTAAACAGTGTTGCAGACCAAATACTTTCAGGAAAACTGAATTGCTAGAAAAAGTAATTCCTTACAACTTACTGGATTTAAAGGATCTGCTGCTGCCACCATCTGGTGCAAGTTACAAAACAGTCAGACCTGTTTTAGCAGCAGAAGGGGAACCTACCTAATAATAGAAAGCGGGTTTTCAGTTTATGGCCGAAGAGCGTATGTAAAGACATAAGTTATAAAAACATATCCCATATCTGAAATGTGATATATGTTTCATTTGTGAAATGGGACAAGAGAGATCTAAAGAGAGGAGAGTTTTTATCAGATAACAAGAGAAGAGAAGAATAACAAAAGAAGGCCTTCATGAACAAGATTATTGACAGATAGGCCATCTACAGCTAACAGAGTTGGAACCACTGAGTGTCCATGGAGGTAAACTACTAGAATAGAAACTGAGTCTGTAGTCTATAAAACAACAGGATTAGGGGCAACAATCTCTGCTGAATCTTTAAGCAGCTGTTGCCCCCTATTGCGGTCGAGCATGTTGGGAATTGTGAGCTGTTAGAAACCAGTCGAGGGCATTTTGACACAGGGCCCCAGCAATTGCATCCCCGTAAGTTGGTTATCTGGGGTCCCATGGTGATCAGTTGTGCTTGACACGTGTGCAGAGGTCCCCTTAAACAAAGAAAACAGAAAAGAGAGTTAGTTCTGTTTAAATGTTCAGAGAATTATTTACATCTGTGCAAGTTAGTAGGTGACAGCAATGTGTGGATCACCAGCTTCCTGACAGATAGGAAATAGCAAGTGAAGCTGGGTGTGATCACTTCTGAACCACATCGGTGTCTCAAGTATGTGTCCTCTACCCACTGCTCTTCTCCCTCTACACCAATGACTGCACCTCCATGAACTCAGCTGTTAAACTCCTGAAGTTTGCAGATGACACCACAATTATTGGACTCATTCAGACAGCCTGGTGTCTTCTTTTTCCCATTTCCCTCCTAAACAGCCGATCTGTCACACTGCTGATTACCTACATTTCTGCCGTTGCACTTTATGTTCCACTTTGTGGTATATTTGGGATCCACGCAGACCTCCACAGCATGCACAAATTTATATTGCGTATTGATACTGTAGATTGTATATTATTGTATATTGTTCAGTATATTGTCTAATTTATCTTTACATATTATTGTTGTTTTACACTGTTGTGCTTGAGAGGCACCGTTGACGGAATCAAATTCCTTGTATGTATTCACTCACTCTAGTACTGTTGCTGCTCCTGTTGACTGCACTGTTTGTTGTCTTGTCCTGTAAATTATTGTGATGTAGCTTTTATGATGTTGTTTTTTGCACTCTGTATATAGCCCTGCCCTGTTCTCATGAAGTCTTGTGGTGTTCCGTTTCACTTTATGGTGCACCAGGGCACTAGAGGAACATTGTTTCATTTCACTGTGTATTGTGTATATGGTTAAAAACCTACCTGACTTTACTTGACTGCACCAACCCACCAAACCCGTCTAGGATTTGAAGGTGGATTAAGGTTAGCATGGTTGTGTTGTGATAAGATGGAGGCCGTCTCTGCATCAAAGAGAGAACTGGGACAGCACCAGAGCCATTGAGACAGACTAGAAATTCCACGCTTCTATACCTCCACCTTGTTTAATGTAATAGTCTGTCAGTCCCAGTGAACAAGTCTTAGCAATATATCCTTTCAATTTACACTCATGTGGCCTCAATCTCAGTTATGGTATGAAGCACTCTAGCTGTATACCCAGGGGGAATGACTTATAACATGGTAGAGAATGGCTGAGGTTTTTGGGTTGAAATGTCAAGCTGCTTTATCGCTTGAGGAGCTGCTTTTTAAATCTGCATGATGACTGAAACGACAAAAGGAAAGTAGGTTAACACAAGCACAGCGCAGGATGGGGTTTTAAGCTAGAGGCAGTGTAAGCTATAGAGTGATCCAAAATACAGTTATTTTTCTTGTTTCTGAGCACGAGAGGTGAAATAACTTAGCTGTACAAATCACAAAGGTACGTCCCATGGGCCTGTTTCGTTTGATGGCCTCTGGCCTCTATTAATAACAACAGGATATAACACTGTAAGATTACCACAAATTAGTGCATAAAGGTTGATGTGTTTCTACTTCTTTTGTAATTCTGTGTTCTAGGCAAGCCTTTTAAGCCTTTTCTTTGGCTGTAGTCAGTCAGTCAGTCAGTAGTCGCAGTCCTTAGCCAGTAGTAGATACATGAACTGAATCTCTTGACGTTTTTGATGCTTTGTTCACCATGTTACTTTTCTTCTCTCGCAGCCTCACATTTTTACTGACCAAGGACATGATACCATGCAAGGTAGAACATCTACACACACATACACTGGCATTTAGAAACTGTGTAAAAATAGCAAAAAGTAGTAAAAATGTTCACAGATGTTAGCACAAATATTAATGCAGCCTAAATGTTTTTCTGCAGTTGAGTTGTGTTACTGTGGTAAGTTCAGATAATTTAAAAGGTTTGATTATATTGATCGGGTGGCGGTAGCTCAGTGGGTAGGATACTTGCCTCCGGACTAAGCGGTCATGGGTTCGAATCCTACCTTCATCATACCACCACTGGATCCCTGAGCAAGACCCTTAACCCCAAGTTGCTCCAGGGAGACTGTCCCTTGTAGTTGGAGAATGGAAGTCGCTTTGGATAAAAGCTTCTGCTGTAAATGTAATTAACACAATCACCTTTTACTCTGTAAACGCCTTTGATCATAAAGACCCAGCTAGCATTCTGAAAATTCATACATTTACACTGCGACATCGAGCAGACAGCATACAATCTGAATGAAAATTAAATTTTGTTAACATGCAAAACATTCCATTTAAACTATTGGAGATTGTAAAAGGACTTCCGTTCTCAGGAGTTCCCAGAGGGCTGTGTGCCTGGGAGTGCAGGTCAGAAGTGATGAACAGTTTCAGGCTCAGTAGAGTGGCAACACGCAGTACTTGTATACAGCCCTGTCTGTCTCATGTCAGCTGAGGGAGAAGTGCAGAGAGATGATGCATCCAGAAGTTTATATCCTGAACATGAAGAATAACCGAGATGGCGATGACTGTAAAGAGCCGTTTGACTTCTCACGTCTGGCAGGAATCAGACGATTCGGCACTAGACGAAGAGTCCAAAGAATATCAGAATTCTAGTTGGAATTAAAGACAAAAATAGCTGTCTGAACAGCTACAAATGGACACTGAGTTAACACTCGCAAAAGCCATACAAAAAGTCAGGTTGAGCGAAACTGTGAGGAAACAACAAATAATTTGTAGTTCTTTGCATTGTGGATGACTTCTCCCTCATTAAAGATTATGGTGATATCTGACAGTGGTTTCTTATTGCCATATCTTACTGTGTTTTTTTCTCAGAGGCTTATGTAAGATATGACTGTTTGTGTAGTTAACAAACATTTCAGAGGAGGCATATATCTATGATTATGTAGGGAGAAGGCAGCGTGCAAGTCTGGACCGGTGTTCCACCCTGCATGCCCACTTCCTTTAATGCAATACACATAAAAGAAGGCACATAATCTTGTCATATCCATTCAAGCATAGGACGAGTTTGGCATGTTGTGTGTGGGATGTGAGGTGGTGGCATCAGAATAATAATAATAATAATAATAATAATAATAATAATAATAATAATAATAATACTCCTCCTCTCCCCACACACCCTCTTCCATGTGACCCAGCTTCCATATCTCTGGCGCGTATATTCACTCACACACACATGTGGACATAGTCACTCATATGGCCCTCCTGTTTATTTTGGTCAAATATGTATGTCTATTACCTCATTCTGTCAACATCTATGCAGTGCTGTCTAGCCTCTGCAACTGTTGTTAATGTTATGTTAGTGTCTCTGCTTTATGTCATGCACATGTGTCATTTTGTTGCATTCTGTTTGCAAATAATTAAAAAGAAGAAAAAAATAAAAAGTCCTGTATATGGGAATCAGACTGACCAGTGTGAGATCTTCCTTGCAAAGTGGTGCACATGGGAAACTGCACACAAGTGGTGCAGTTTCAGTGCAGCAGTATCACAACAGCAGTTTCAGGTCAGTGGTAATGCAGGTTACTATACAATGTCTTGTTGGTGTTGTAAGCTTATCCTCATATGCAGTGTTACAAATATGCTATGTACCTGTTGTCTATGGTGTCTTCCATTACCTTCCAACCCTTGGCTGGTTGACTACATTTGGGTTAAAGGAAAAATAGTGTACATGTGATTTTTTGAGAATAAATGAGGCTGCCATCAATGATGTAGTTAATTGTTTATGTGAGACTGAGTTGTGTTTCTTAAACGCACATGCATACAGGCATACACATACTGCTGCTGTAAAGAGCCTGTGCTTGAATGTGTGTCAGTAGTGCACGCAGTTCCCTTCTCTGAGAAGAGTGGGGAAAGAAGGAGAGAGAGAGAATGGGAGAGGCAGGGGAGCGAAGAGGATGAGTCATCCTAAGTGAACCATACAGAGCCTCAGTTCACTGCTCCTGAGGCCAGCAGACTCCATACATGAGAGAGTGGTACATAGAGAAAGATACACACTGAGGGATACAGCGAATTAAAGAGATAAAAGGAGATAAAGAATAAGAAAGATAGTGGCAGAGCAGTGGTGATGCAGCGAGAAAGGGAGACAGTGAAAAAGGAAAAAGGAGATAAAAATATGTTTTTAAAAAGATAATAAACAGAGAAAGATAACTATTATAATATATAACTGCGAGAGACGCAGGAGAACCACTTCGTATTTGTCCCTCTGAGAGAGAGAGGGATGCAAGAAATCATGACGTCTTGACGTTAGTGGCTCACTGCTGCTCCCAGCTGTACTGTCCGCCACTTCCAGTCTTTTATGAATGGGTGGAAGGAGAGGCGTGGTGACGTCTACGTGCGCTCATTGATATCCCCCGCCTCCCCACAGCCCCGAGATGCGGGAAAATCCTAAGAACGCCCGTTCCCTACCCATTCCTGTGCACGCATCACTATATTGTCCATGCACGTGGCCCACCCCGCCCTTTCTTCCTCCAGACGTCTCAGGCAGCCTGCGTTGGGGCTTTGCTGACGCTCGAACCCAGCCCCCCCCCCCCCGCACCCCCCCGCTCCGATGAACCACCCACCCACTCTCTTCCCACCACTCGAAGAGCGGCATGAATAATCCATGCGAGGGAAAGAGCTGCCGCAGCGAGGCGATCGGCGCACGTACACGCGCGAACAAGCACACACACTTTCTGTTAAACGCGCTCTCCAGCAAGACCAAGAAGCGCGGGCGCGTGAGGACTCTGCAGCGGCGCCCGGCTCTCCATCCTTCCGTCTGTTCTCCTTCTCCGCCCACCCCCCGCCCCCCACTCTATCTCTGCCTCGTACCCGCGTTCCGTCTTCTGCCATGTTCTGCTTTTGCCTGCAGAGCTCACTGCTGAAGCTGCAGGCTCTGGAGGAGGATTCCAGCCCCCCTTTAGGTCGCTCGCCCGAAGACAGCCCGCCGGGCCTAGGCTTGAAGGAGGAGAGCCAGCCCACCTCGCGCGCCAGCCAGGGAGAAGACAGCAGCCCGCAAGGTAGTCTATATACCCATCCTCATAGCATGTGGAAGGCGTGGTGGACCGCCTGCTCACACTGCACTGAGACAAAAACGCAAATTTGCATTAATTTAGTCGAGCCGTGATGTATTTTCTGATGTTAATAGTCAGTCTGATGTTGACAGTCACTTAAGTGCTTGAATAGATACAGGAATGCAGAACTGTGGTGTTATTGATTCATTTGGGACTGAGTGAACGGATTATAAATTAATTACAGCAATATGCAGTGAGGTGAGATAATATAGCCACTGATTATAATGCACGTCGATTCGTATACGACTTACTGGCTACATAGATGCATGCCTGTGATGTGTGCACTGAATCATGTGTGATTCAATGAATAGGGAACAGAAGCTGGAACAGAAGAATGAATGAAGCTGAGCTAAAAATGGGGTTTGTGGGACGTGGCTGAGAGGCAGAGACTAAATGCACTGGGCATGCAAATGCTTTCGGCTGGCTTTTTCAGACAAAATGATCAGTTTTTACTATCTAGCTCAGGAGAAAGAGTGCTGATCTAGATTCAGTTTTGGTGACTGACCATCATTAATATGAAGGAATCTGATCCAAAATTAGTAATGTTCAGCTTTGGTGCTATGGGAGAGATGAAAGGGAAGGCTTTGCTTTTGTTTTGCTTGTGCGCTTTTTGGTACTACGCAGGTGTCTAATAATAACGCAAGGCACTGGAAAGAGAAACAGACTGCCCACACCTCCCTCTTAGCACGACCCTCTCACTCACACACACAAGTCTGTGTTTGTGTGTGAGTGCTGTGTTTTTATGTGTTGCTGTAGCTGACTGTATTAAGAGGCCTGAAACCTGAAAAAGTTGATAATTTGGGATTTTTTAGGTTGGTATAGTCATATGTGGTTTTTTTTTAACAAATTGACGCCTGTGTCTGTTTTTAAAATTAAATTTCTCCCCAATGTAGTCATGCCCACTACATCTCCCCACATAATGCCACCCCCATCTACTTCCTCCAAGTCTGACTAGTCTGACTTATCTATTGGCAGTCCAAGAGCTGGTTAAATTCCTCTCTTTAAGCTTGTTAGGATAACAATATTAATAATGCAGACTACAATAAAAATGAGAGCTCTTTCAATATATTAATCTATAAAAGTAAATGTGTACATGTCAAATATTTCACATCAACACAGTTTTGTCTTTTGGCCTACTTACTTTCACTATTAATGGTGTTATTCTACTACATCGTTGCTTTTGGAATTAAACCATTTATCTGCCAAATAGTGAGATTTACGGAACCTTTTCTCCAAGTCCCCCCACAAGAAAGTTTGATCCAATATAAAGGGCATTAGGAATTTTTAAATTGTGTCAAAAATAAGACATGGGGTTTTATTGTGGCAGTACTTGTAAGTAATTCAAAGTAAACACCGAAGATGATTAAATGAAGTGCATTCAGTTAAATGTAGTAATAAAAAACACATTGTTTGTTTGAAAAAAAGCTTTTTTCTGCTGCATGGATAAGAGTCAAATGTCTCAACAAGGAAAAATCGTGTTCTCTACCAACTCAGAGAACTCTAGTCCCTATAAGGAGCTAAATACGTAGACAATACACATGCCTCTGTGCTCATGTCTTTTAGTCACCCTCATCTCCTTTACCTCCCTTACCGTTTCTATCCTTCTGTCCATTTCTCTTATGATTATCTCTCTTTTCATGGCACACTAAGAGTGAGTGGACGAAAGCTATTTTTGATTTCTTTAGTTTTTGAGACAGGATGATTGTTTCTGGATGCTTTCCCTGCCCCCTTCCCTACACTCTGCTGTTAGTAGACTACAAACCAGCATCATCCAGATATTACTGTCTTTTTCTGCAGTGACAGGCAAGGTCAGAGAGTCTCTGATGACTCACAGGCATATACTGTGTGTGTGGGAGTATATATGCATGAATGTGATTGTGTGAGAGAGAGAGAGTGTGTATGTTTTCACCTGCTACTGATCATTCAACTTCTTCTGATATCTCAGTTGGGGGAATATTTTCTTAAAGAAGCTATATTTTCCCCCTAGCATTCACATTTACATAAAAATGGGTGGTTTTATTTACCAAAACCCATAGTTCAATTAAACCATTTTTGCAAGATTAAAAACCCTTGGGTTGGCAAAACATCAGTTTTTGACTGTAATTGATCACTCAAGACATCTCAAAATTTTGCTTCTTCAGTGTAGCAACAGAGCTACAAGGCTAATTTTGCTAACACTTGAAGTCACCCAAATCCTAGCTATAGATCTCTCTAAACCTGCTCAAACCACATCCAGCTCTTCATTATGGTGACACAGACATGTGTAGATGTGTTTTGACACAGTATGACTTTATATATAAAACTACAGTATAAAATATTTAACATTGTGTAGGCAAACGCTATGGGCAGCCATTTTTAGACAAAATGGTCAGTTCTCACAATCCAACACACGAGTAAGACGACTGATCTAGATCTAGTTTTGGTGACAACGACCATCTTAAATATGTTATGTAAATATTTAGCTCAGTACTGCATCCTAAACCAATGGTTCTCAACTTTTCAACATTAAGGCCCACCTGTCCATCAAGGCATGTTGCCAAGGCCCACTGTTGGCCACCTTGGAATTTACGGTACCAACTTTAAAACATCACAATTCTGTCATGCAAAGTTAGTTTAAAGCTAACACCCTGAAGTATCATGTAAACCTATTTTCACATAGCAACACAGGATGGAGTAGTAGATTTTATATTATGCATGTGTCAAACCTTTTTTGAATTAGCAATCCTTGACAGCCTCCGTCAAAGTTGGACCAGTAATATGCTCATCCAGCTGGCCCTGAGGCACTCCTCCTATATCTTAGGGACCTCCTTGAAACTTGCGGGCATGCTTATTCAAAATTTTACAACCTCCGCTATTCGTTAAAGCAAAAGCCAGGGTTCATACGGTCATGAAAAAATACGGTCATCAGTCGCTAAATGCAGTGTAAATGTTACTTTGACAATGAATGGCTTGTGTTGGGGTGGAGGTAGCTCAGTGGGTAGGATACTTGCCTCCGGACCAAAAGATCATGGGTTCAAATCCTACCTTCAGCACTACCATTGGGTTCCTGAGCAAGACCCTTAACCCCAAGTTGCTCCAGGGAGACTGTCCCTGTAGTTAGAGAATGGAAGTCGCTTTGGATAAAAGCGTCTGATAAATGCCATAAATGTAAATGGCTTCACTTGGATAAATATAAGACATGGTTTGAAAAAGACAAGGACCCAAGACGTGACAAATGTTGACTGTGTAGTAAAGCTTATATCAAACATGGGAGAGGCAGCCCTATACAGCCTTGCAAACGGGGCTGAGCACCAGGCTGCTGCTACGTGTTTTTCCCTCACATCACCAGCAAGAGACCTGCTGCCCCCTGCAGCACCTTCAAACAAGGGACCATTTCAGTCACCCTGTCCAGAAATGAAGCCCTTACAGCAGATGTACTGTGGGCGCTAAAGGTGGCAAATTCTCACTATTCTTATAAATCGCGCAAGTCAGCTATTTCAGGCCATGTTCCCCAACAGTCAAATAGCTACCAGATTTGCATGCGATGAACGCAAATGCTTGTATTTGTACTTTTGGACTGGCACGTCCGAAATATCGAAGCAAAAACTGTACGTAATGTTTGATGAAAGTCTGAATCACTATTTACAGGCTAAACAGTTAGACATGTGAGACTATGAGATAGACCTGAGATGAAAACTACCGTAAATTGGGTCAAAAGTTTATGGGCATTTGACAGCGCAAGATATTGCAGATAAAATCTAGGATTTGCTTTCAGAGATGGGAATCGCAAATCTCACTCCAAACTCGATGGATGTGTTTCTGTGGCATGAAACCAATCACGGGACGGCCACCTAGTGGACCAGTTGCGGACCAATGGCCTAGCTCCATTTTATACTAACCAACACTGATAAGTCTGTGCCGATGTAATAAAGTATTGGATGCTGTTTAAGCAGGTTGATAGAGACATATTCACAGAAAAGATTAGGGTGACTATTAACTTGTAGTGTTTGTTGGTTTTGCAACACAATGCAAAACCTGAACAGATGCTATATTTATTTTCTATATTTACTTACAGGAATAGTTCAGCAAATTATAACTGTTCTAAACACACTCTGAACTAAAATGTTCTGAACAAATGAAAATCCTCAGGCATGTCTGAACTTCAGGCACACCCTTTGGACGTTCAAATCCTTTGGAAAGCCACTCCAACAACAATCACAGTCTTTGCAGCAACCACCACCCTATTACTTTATAAATTATGAGTTAAACTACTGTAGGCCACATAGGTGGTGAATGGGGTTGCATGGATAAAGCTTATCACCAAAAAAGTGTACAGAGTGAAACAATAGTCTGTAATTGGTCGTTTTTTATGTCAAACAAATGAAAGTAGTTGAGGTTTCATTTCTATGCCTGCAGTGAAAAAAGTTTCTTACCAAGTATTTCCACAAGTACTTTGTGTTTAGCTGTGTTTTAACTGCTGCTGTATTTCTGCAGCTGCAGTTTATAAACATGAGGCTCATTGGCCTTTATCAAACATGATAAATTATTGTAATTCACTCTTACTTTTGTCAAGCACGAAACCACAGAACACACCCGTGGAAGTGGCTGACAAGCAAGTAAGACAAAGGAAGACTAATAGAATAATTCCAACAATTCACTCTCATGGTCACTGTCATGGTGTCACTCTCAGATAGATAGTTCCACTTTGACACTTTGGGGAAGGCATTTGCGGGGGTCCAGCGCAACTAGTGTAGTCATCTTAAAGATCTACTGACTTTGATGACAAAAACATGAGAGTATGGCCACATGAGAGCATGGGTGATTTCAACCAGACTGAAATTGTCCAAAATGGGCAGTTAACATGGAACATGACTGACGCTGGTTGGACTATGATATTCAGAGGCAGGACAACCTGTCTAGAACAGTCGCAGCAAGCATAACACTGTGGTAGAATGTAATAGAAAAATTCCCTCACATTGATCTCCTTGAGAAAGAAACAGTCCCAGAACTTTTTTAGGCCAAAAGCATCTTTTTACAACAACTGGAGGCACATTTGCATCCTGGGAAACTGATCCACCCTAACTGACATGGGCTCACTGCTGGCTTTGCAAAGTCAGGCTTGCTAGTGGGACCTACATCAGAGACACAGTGACGTGAGAAAATGTATTTTTGGAGCTGTGAATACACCTGCCAGGTTTTCACACACATTTCTGGGTTTGAGACTGGAGAGCATAACTAATTAAAAGGTTTATGTGGTGCTGTAATTTGCAGTGAAGAAATAGTGTGTTTGTGTGTGTGTGTACACGTGTGTGCAGACTCCAAACAGGCTGAAGGTGACTGCATAGAGCCCCAGCAGAGTCCTGGCCCCAGTCGGCTCATCTACTCCATCACAGATGGGAACAGTCCCCTGCCCTCTCCCCGCTGTGCCAGCCTCAGTCAGAGATTCAACACAGACCCAGAGAGTGCACCATCCCCTCCCTGCTCTCAGCACCTTATCATGTATGCTCGCACACATAACACACATATACACACACACACACACACACACACGCACACACGCGCACACACGCACACACACACACACACACACACACACACACACACACACACACACACACACACACACAC
>JBBPDE010197932.1:0-15000 GCA_037974605.1 Nannopetersius ansorgii
AAGGGGCACACGCATGGGGGGCAGATACACACACACACACACACACACACACACACACACACACACACACACACACACACACGTTTATCAACATATATTCCTCTTTAATTTAAAGAAGTGTATCTACACAGAATGAAAACTGATGTCATAGCACTGAAATAACTCAGAGGTGAGTAATTGTGATTATCTTGTTACAATGGCACCTGTGGAGGGGTCAGATAATATAGGCAGCAAGTCAACAGTAAATTATTGAGGCTTAAGGACTGTTAGGATCTAAGTGACAGGGGTCAAAATCTGGTGTCAGTTTCTTTTATTCATGTGGATGTTACTGTGACGCATACCACCTTCCTAAACATTACTGCAGACCTGGTACACCCCTTCATGGAAAAAGGTTCCTTCTGCATAACGATGAACCCTGCGGCACTGCAGAAAGTGTTCTGGAATAGTTTAGTTTGAGAACAATCAGATCTCAGTCTGATCAAGCATCTATGATATTTTGTGATATTGTCAAAAATTACACAACACTACACAAGTGCATTTTTCATTGCAACGTAAGCATAAATAGCCTTTTGCTTTAGGTCACTGCAGTATTTCAACAGTGGAATAAAAATAATACATTATTTATTAATTAGGGCAGCTGGTGGCCTAGTAGTTACGGTGTTCGCCCTGCAATCAGAAGGTTGTGGGATCAATTCCCAAGACTGCTAAGCCCCTCCCTTGAGTAAAGTAGCGTCCCCACAGTCTGCTCCCCGGGCGCAGTGTTCCTGGCTGCCCGCTGCTTCACTTGGTGAATGGGTTAAATGCATTTCATGCTGTTCACACTGTGTGTTCTGTGGCGTGTTCACGTATAACAAATGGTCACATTCACTTGTACTACTTAACAGTTAACAGCTTTAAGTATTACGGGACACTACTTGAAAACAGTGTTGTTATTGTTCTCCTTTCTTCAATATGGCTTTTGCATTTGTCACATGCAAAGGAATCTAAAAACGATGATTTCTTATCTAGGTCGCATAACTGTCCCTTTAATGACGATGCTTAGGAACTAAGACTGATATGAAGAAAGGCGGTGGCTGTGTTTGACAGTAGTGTATTTTCAGAATATAATGGATCAAATAAGACCGTCAATGTGTTACATTTATTTATTTTTTACTTACAGAGCAGGCTATGAACAGCACGCTCTTGTGTACTTCTAGTTCAGCCGGATTTGATCAAACTAGCCTTTAAAGTAAAAGAGTGAAATAAAAACAGAGTGAAGCAGAAGTCACAGAAAATCAACATTTCAGCTTGGCACAATAGCTTAACAGCTTGAAGTGGTATGGAACAAAAAATTCCATTAGGCCTGCCGCTAAATAAATGCACCCCTGTTCTCTCCTGAATGTCTGTTTAAAAATTAAACAGCGTATTTTTACTTTTACCTGCCATTATCAAGTCATGGAAAGACACCATCACTGCGCCACCCCTGACCAGCTATTACATGGGGGGTGGACCATAACAATAGTAATTGCATGACAGTGCCAGAGAATACTTATGTAAATGACATATATAATTGTGAAGACCTCTTTAATGGCTCTTCCTTAAACATTAAAAAGGATCTTCCCACTAACACATTTACAAAAATCATCCTCTTACTTTATTACAGCAACTTTATTGGGTACATTAAAATACTAATAGTACATTTTTACATATTTTAATGGAAATACACCTAAATATACGTTAACTTTAATGTCACGGCATAATGAATAACACTGTGACAAACATCTTGTCATCTTTACTACGTTGAAAAGTCAATTTTATAGCACTGCCTATAAAAGGTTTACATTTATGTCTACCTGAACTTTGCCCACATACTGCAATACTTGCACACATTGCTACATTTGCACAACTATAAATTGTTTACATCAACAGTACTTTCTTCAGTACACCTGTACTGTTTCTCTTCCCCTTGTAGTTTTTAGTCTATTGTATAATAACTCTACTGTATACAGCACTGTAGTGTAGCTATTATCATATATTATTTATTGTGGCTACTTGCACTATGCACTTAAAGTATATGGCTGGGGTAGCAATAAAGCTCTACTTGACTTGAAATACACTTTAATAAAATAATTTCTTAACATCTTAACATATTTAAAGATGATATGTATTCATACTGTCATATCAACGTAATGTCAGCAGCCGTTTAAAAAAAAAAAAAGAGTTGTTTTCCATGTCCAAGTGATTTTAGTGTTTATTTTTTGGTAGTGAAGCTTATTTAATTTAGAAGCTGTGATTTACTGTGTGTGATAACAGCTAATTATCAATATTCAGCACTAATTTACGTGCCCATTCATGCTGTTCCACTTCAGCTGTTCACAAAGAACAGTAAACAAATTGATTTATTTCATTTAATTTTGCTTCCCTGGAGCTAATGATGTTTTTTTTAACAAAGCAACTTCATTACTTTACAAAAAAATGCTTTGGAAATTTCAGTACTGTCCTGTTAACAGCGTAAAAAACCTGGAAGTTATGCCAGAGCCGAACCTTGGACATCACATTTATCCTTAGAAAGGCTGCTGTGATCAATAAATCTGACATTAGATGGTCAAATGTTGGCCATCTCTCATCACAGAAGGCCAGGTTTGTGTGACTTTCCTTTGATGAAGTGTCTTATTGTTCGTTCAGAAGCATTACAGAATTTGACTGCATTCTAAAAGAGAAAATTCATTCGCATTAGTGTAGCTCTCTCTATAATACAAAATTAGAGTTTTTTTCTAATTCCCAGTTTAAGAGGGTTGTTGGGGGATTTTTTAGGGAATTAAATACTTATTAAAAAGCCCTAGTCATGAAAAAAACATTCACTTCTTAGAAATTATGCTTAACGTTTAAGCATTTGTTTCAAATTTTACATTTATATTCTTTAGTCCAGACAGTACATACAAAGAAAAAAAAACATTTTTAAAAACATTTTTAATTCATTAAAAATTTTTGTGATGTCACAAAAACCACTGCTTTTCCCGATATCTGCATATTCAGCCCATCTATTTATACTGAAGTTATACAGTGTATTTCAGTTTATGCTGCTTTTTGAAAGAGGTTGGAAAATAGTCATATAAAATGAATAGTCATATAAAATAGTCATATAAAATGAATAATGGCTGATATTGGAGCATAAAACTCCACAAACAGTACAAATTAGATCCCTAATGAAGGTAGTTGAAGAATGTTTGAAAATGATTATGTAACCATAATATAGTTCTAACTCTAACTAATGATGAAAGCTTCATGTGCATGTATTTACTATCGAATGTTATCAAATGCTTTACTGGGTGCTGGGAACAGTAACCAATCTCAAACTGTAGGTTTTCTTTGGGGACTATTTTGCCCTGCATGTACCTCACTATTTTTTTTCAATTTGTGCCAACATCTTTTTGGAAAATTCACAAGGAAGTAGGGGTGGGTATTATTAGGAGTTTACTTATATGGATACTGATACTGCTTATCAATGCCAATACTTATCAATAGATATTGATACTACTCTTCATAATCTGGTGTAAGAAAGACCTCATAGGAAAATATGTGAAAGAAATCAGTTCATTTATAATTCCTATATATAATGAAAGCACAGCAATTGCAACAAATGCTTGGTGGTGTCACACGCATCTGATTACGTGACGTCACGTGGCACCGGAGATGACTCGCAACAGGTATATAAGCTTCATGCTGACGTGTCCCTCATCTCAACTCCAGTTCCAGATCTCTGGTACCCTGAGTACTCTGACTCCCAGGAGTCACGTTATATACCTGTCTGTGTGCGTGTTCACAACACGGGTTCATATTGGTGTGAACTCTAACTCCTCTAGGAGCGTTCTGAGAGTAACTGCGTGGCTTACCGGCTTCTACGTGTTTCTCACGTTCCAGCTCTTCCACCACGCTACATTGTGGGCACAGTTCACCTATCGTTCTGACCCTCACCGTGACAGGTGGTGATGTGAATCATTCCTGTCCCTCCCACTGATCCAATCTAGCGTCAATCATTCGAAAGGCTGATAGCAGCACCATTTGTCCGAGAATTTATCACGATTTCTGTATTGACCAATCAGGAGTTAATTTAGTACCGGTTCTCAATACCCATGCCTAGCAGACAGCATATTCCTAACAATGTAAAGTAAAGGAGGTATTTGGCAGACGCCCTTATCCACAGCAACTTACACGAAAGTGGGGGTTTGAACCTGCAAATTTGTGGTCATCGGGTTCACAGGCAGGTCTTTTACCCACTAGGCTACTATTAAATGTTATATAATAACTTTTTTGTGGATTCCAGCGTTTCAAACATCTAGTTTCTATCAGTGTGAGCAATTCAGACTGGGCACATTTCTCTAAAATTGAGCATCTCACATGAAATCACTGTTCATTCACATTATGTAGCTTAATTATGCAGCGTGATTTGAAATACCAATGGCATAATTTTCACAAAGACATTATTGTTACAAATAACACAAAGCCAAAAGGAATGTGTCTGAATGACTATAATCTAGCAGCACATTCCTCTTCTGTCATAACCAGCACAGCCAGCACATGCAGTAAAGAAGATTGAAGATTCTTTATTTGTCACATGCAGTCATACAAGTACAACACACAGTGAAATGTATCCTGAACCGGCAGATGAATGCCAGAGTGCAGCATTTTTAATAATTTCTGAAGTCCATAAACATCATTTGTATCTTCTCACTCCTGGCGCTAAACACATATTACAGTGGCCTGATAAGATGTCAAACATGTTCATGGTATATTGGCTATAATCTTTCTGGATTCACATAATGATGGAAGGATCTGGTCTCCAGTGTCAATTTGTTATTCCTTTCTTTTTTTTTCTTCTTTTTTTAAACCTGTCGTGTCCGGCATCTTCACAAGCAGAGAGTGGGCAGCCTTGCCTGGTGCTCCTCTGTAGACTAAAGCTTGGTGAGGTGTGTTCATTAGTCCTGACTGATGCAATAGGAGAGCTGTATAATGTTTTGATCCAACTAATAAAAGATGTCCCTAGCCAACATTTGCTTAATATTGCAAAAAAAAAACATTCAAATGTACCCTATCAAATGCTTTTTCTGCATCTAAAGAGATGATTATGGTTTCCAGTTTGTTAATAGAAGAATAGTCTATTAGGTTTATTAACCTCTGAGCTTTAGTGGCTGAATGTCTACCCTTAATGAAGCCAGTTTGGTCTGGGTGAATTACAAAAAGGGTAATTCCCACTAAAGCTTTACAGATAATTTGTAGAATGGTATTTATAAGTGATATAGGGTGGTAACTAGTTGGAAGCATAGGATCTTTCCCTGGTTTAAGAAGTTAACATTAGCGGAGTTCTTCTTTCTAAAGATGGTGGCAGAGACACCCATCTACAATTACAACCAGCCTCTGTGAAAGTGATTAGGCTTGAGATGATGTGCACGGTCTGTATAAGGTCAGACGAAGTGAATGTATAATAAACTCTTCAATGCAAAGGGCTTGTGCTTGTCAAATCTACTACAATTATTTCTCAGTGATGATGCTACTTTGTGCCACAAACTGCCAACACGGGGTTTTGAAAATAACAAGGCTATTCCCCTTACAGGTAAACAAGGATGCATGTAATGAACCCAGTAGAGAACCACTTGCTTTAAAACATCAACAAAGACGAATCTAATGAATTCCTACATTAACTAAATTACTACAATAAGGACTGGAATCAACAGCAAAGGTAAAGAAAATGTTATTATTCGTACAAAGCATAGCCATTTTCATCTCAGCTTTGTAGAACTGATCTACCTCAGAAGTGCTTTGTCTTAAGAGTGATGTTAGACCCAGATCTTGTTTCTTCCCTTATGGGCATGCTTGTTCTAGCCCGATTTGCCAATGCTGAGTGTTGCAAGAACACATCGCACTAGTGCATGATCAACTGCATTGTGTAGTAAAGGGTCAAAAATATAGGAAATCAATGGGACAATACTAAAATGTGAGGATAAACAAATAGAAGAAAACAGGGAAAAACTTTTTTGGAGTGCAAAATCCCATGAATAGGTGTATAAATCTGACAAAACAGGCCAATAACGAACATTTCCATAGTGATGTGAATTCCATTCTGAATGCACGTGTCGTTGAACGAGTATTCAAATGTTCATTCTCAAAATCACACTCAGCCTCGATTTAGAGCAGTCTGCTCTTTTTCATTTTTATTGATTTGTCTTTTACTAATTAATCTATACAAGCTCAATATCAGCCTACTTTTTCTGCCAAATTAAATAACACTGATATATACACAAATCTGCCAGTGGTACATTTCACACATATCTCACAGGCCTGAGATCTGACGTCTGAGGCAGGCAGATCCATCCAGGGACCTCAACTGCCCCTGAGCTTCCAGGAGCCAGGCCAACTCAGCAAAGCTTTCTGCAGAGAATATGAATGGCAGAGAACCAGAGAAGAACCATCTCGTTCCACTGAGCTGCCAGGTCCACTCTGTTATGGTGCCAGGCACGCGGCCAAAGCCTGCTCGCAGGGATTTGCTTCCGTGTTAACAGCAGCAGCAGTGCTCAGCCATAATCACTGCAGATCTCCTTAAAGCAGAGACAGGCCTACCCACAATAAAGTTTCTTTAATCCACCAAAAGTAAAATGGTAGCATACAGTGCCTTGCAAACGTATTGTTGCCTTTTTTAGAAATAAAATTTACAGAACATGCCTACAACTCTGAAGATTCATAACTGTTCACACCCCACCCTCTCTTTGGACAAGTCTCTATGAGCTTGCCACTGAGATTTGTGCCCATTCCTCAAGGCAAAACTGCTCCAGCTCCTTCATGCTGGATGAATTTCACTTGCGAACAGCAATTCTCAATTGGATTAAGATCTGTTTTTTGATTAGGGCATTCAAACACATTTAAAAGTTTCCCCTTAAACCAGTGGCCCCCAACCCCCGGGCCGCGGACCGGTACCGGGCCGTGGGTCATGTGGTACCAGTCCACGGGCTACACAGATAAAAAACTCCTGTGTGACAATGCTGTGAATAAAGCTGCGAGTACACATTGGATTTACGTTTATTACTATATTTGAAAGATACCACATTATTATATTTTTGAAATATCCACATTTATATGCGTATCATTTATTTGTATAAATACATATACATATATTTATCTGCCACTCTCTAAAGGCCGGGCCGTGAAAATAGTTTGATATTAAACCGGTCCGTGATGAAATAAAGGTTGGGCACCACTGCCTTAAACCACTCGAGTGTTGCTCTAGCAGTATAGTTCGGGTCATTGTCCCGCCGGAAGCTGAACGTTTGTCCCAGTCTCAAATCACAGGCAGACTGACAGGTCTCAAGAAAAGCACCATCCATCTTTCCCTCGACTCGAACCGCTTTCCCAGTCCCTGCTGCTGGAAAACACCTCCACAGCATGATGCTGCCACCACCATGTTTTCCTGTGGCGATGGTGTTCTTTGGGGTGATGTGCTAGACATAGCATTTTTTTTTTTATTAGTGGCTGAAAAGTTCAATTTTAGTCTCATGTGACTCTGCAAGTCCTTCAGGGTTACCGTTATTCTCTGTGCTGCCTCTCTGATTAAGAGAGACACCTGGCTGTCCACATGATGACGTGATTTATCAAACTAGGCCACCTTCTTCTGTTCTGATGCTCATGTACCCATTACAGCAGCTCTTCATTGGGATCAGACCAGACAGGGCACTTCAGTTTGCCTTGGGTGCTCATGACCATGTTGCCTATCCATCTCAGTTTGACTCTTTGTTAAAACTGCTCACATCCTTTCCTGAACCCATTTGTCCTGCTTCCAAAATATCAACATCTAGAACTGGCTGTTCATTTATTTCCCAACATATTCCCATTTTTGACAAGGGCTCTTGTAATGAGAAATTCAATGTTCTTCAGTTCACTTGCTATTAGATTTAATGTTGAGGCTTAGGACAAAATCCTGAGCAAGTGATGTGAGTACCTGCCTTCGACATTCACATCAATTGTTTACTAGGTAAGACCCTTCGAGCACACCCACTCCATCTGTGTTTCTGAAAAGGCAAGAACGTTTTCCAGTGATTCCAGTTAATATATGGGCTGCCAGTCTCTGTTTTAATACACTATTTTGTTAAAGACCGAGAGAATATTTTGTTAAAGACCATACAGAGAATGTTATTTATCTTTCAACAGTTTTTAAAGCACTTGTTCTGAATGCACTTCATTCAGAATATTAAACTGCACTTAAATTCACAGTTTTTATGAGAGAAGATATTGAATTGTATATTTCATCTATCTTGCTTTAAGGGTCTTCATATTTGATTTCAAATTTTATTTTATATTGTGCATTGTTTGAATGCTAAATAAATATTGTCATAGTTTTGTAACCTATTTATTCTTTGAATCATGACTATTCATTTATGCAATTGCAATGCTTGGATTAGCTGAAAAGAGAATTTGTGAAGTTAAATATATCCTTCACTTGGACTGATGTCAGGGTTCGGTGCAAGTCACTGGTACATGGCAAACCCAGGTTCATCCATCAGGCTGCCAGGTATTAAATGATGATTCATCACTGTAGAGAACACATCTACTACTGCTGAGTCCAATGGTGGTGTACTTTACACCAATCCAGTCGAGGCTTGGGATAGTGAACTCTTCACATCTATCTCATTTAGTATAAGGCTACATGGCCAAGGAGCATTCAAGAAGCTCCCATAGCACATTTCTTGTGCTGATGTCGCTTCCAGAAGCAATCTGTAATGAGCCATGCAGGAGCGGACAGGACAAGTTTTACTGTCATATACAGATAACCATGAAGCACCCTTACCGTAATGAAATTCTTAGCCTTTACATAAATATATAGAAAACACATCTAAAAAAAAAATAAACTGAATATTTTAGAAATTTAATACATATAAGAATGTAATATATGTAAAATTTAGAAAATAGGTACAATATAAAGAAAATGTTTAAAGAGTGTTTAGTATTTACAAGAAAGAAAAAGGTATAACATTTACAGTATTAATAGAATGTCTGGTGCAAAATGATGCAGTGAGGGTTTAAAGTGAAATTGTTTAAAGTGACTTTGTGAAGAGTCCAATAGTTGTGGTGAGGGTATGCTGGTGTGTGCAGAATATCATACTTTTCCAAGTCAAAAGATTAGGCAAAGAAAGATTTCTAGTTTAGATTCTTAAGAACAAAGGATTCTAAAAGAAATATTTTGGTTTAGGAGCAGTGTATCACCTCATGTGTCAATATTTTACTTATATAAGCCATGTGAGCCATGTATGTACAAACCACTGTGATGCAGTACAAATTATTAATGTAATTTTCCTGTGAGCCTTGAAAAGCCACAAAAATGCACAATTAACCAAAATATGAAGGTCTTGAAGGTAATGGAATAAGGCTTGACTTCCAGAAAGTTCTCTTTTGATAAACAACATGCATTGTAATTCTGCCCTTTTTCAATGATAGATGATTAAACTTAATAGCCATAATCTACAGAGCTTGAGCTTGACCACCACTGGCATTAAACAAACACTGGGGAACAGAATGTGGACTAGTGGTAGAAATTCTCATATAGAAAAAGTAGATGTTTGTAATAATTGCTTTATTTAGTATTAGGAAGCTTTGCCTTTTATTAATGCCAGAAAAAATCTGAACAAAACTGTTACACATTCCGACAGCAAAGAAATTTGTGGAACCTGCTGTTAAACACTTTGCTTGTCACTGTCTGCATGCCTGAATTACTGAGACTAAGATAGGATGGTAATAGAGACAGTGACTCAAGTCTGAGACTCGACTTGAGCCGCTCTTAAGTCGCACGAACAAAGACTTGTGACTTGACTTTAGACTTCCTTTAATGACTTTAGACTTGACTCATGAGTCACAGCCTGGGCTGGACTGGGACAAGAAATCAGCCTGGGCATTTTGAGGGGTGCTGAGTGGGGGGGTTTGGCACGTGCCCACTGGTATGCCCAATGGCCAGTCCAGCCCTGGTACTAAGTCGGAAACCATATTAATTTAATGGAATTCTTTATTTATATCTCGCACTCTTTCCAACGACCCAAAAACCGTTCACCTCGCCCCGGTGTCCCATTACTTTTGTCCGAGGTGAATGGTTTTCAGCTAATAGTGGTTTTCAAGGGGTCGTTGGAAAGGGGTCACCGAGGCCCATCTAACTAACATTTAGAGTGAGAGATATATTTTTTATATTTAACATTTAGATTTAAGATCATTTAAGGCAAATCCTCCATGTTGGTGAGGGTAGATCACAGCACGCAGCCCCGCCCCCTGCTAAGGAACAGCCAATTGCAATGATGGGGCGTGGCCAATTAGCATATCTTCTAAACATTTAGAGCTCAACATTTACAGCTCAAAAATCCCACATTTAGAGTCACTGTATGAAAACATTGCCACTCAAAGACTTGAGACTTGACTTGGACTCGAGCAAAGACTTGAAACTTGGTAGAAATTACTTGTGAATAATTTTATTTACACCATATTTTATTGGTGCTTAAAACTAAAAGGAGTGAAGCTAAAATTTGAGAAGCTTTGAAAAGCAGATAACTTACCCACACAGGCCTCGTCGACCTCTTCATAGCCCTCACTGCATACGCATCGGCCCAGTGGCACCAGCCAGTCACCATCTGCCCCACAGTAGAGCTTGGGCGTCTCCTGCTCCTCTGCATTTCTCACACATATTCCTTTCACCTCCACCAGTGAAGAAAAATCAACCCTAGGCACGGTGTCTGGGAAAATGGCCAGATTCCGAGAGGTGGAGGGACATTTCTTATAATAGACCCTGACAGAGACAAGGGCAATGCAGGCACCGATGTCCTGGAAGGCCAGGTAGAATCCCTTGTGGGTAATAGGAGTCACTTCTCTCACCTCCGTGTTCAACTTCAGAATGCGGTCGCCCAGGTCTGTCTGGGTAAAGCTCTCATCCGCAGCAATGGTGTCAATCTTGGTGAACTGATCTGCTTTAAACTTCAGACCGTGGGACACGTCACTCTCCAAGTAGAACAGGTTGAAGGTTTCCTTGCATGTTCCTGATACCCAGGGAATGCTACTGCAGTCCCGCAAGGTGAAGCGAAGCTCCACATACACCCTCTGGGCACCTTGGCGAAATATCCAGCCAGAGCAGAGCCAGTTGTTCTGGTTAGGTTCCATTACATGGCAGACCTGGAAGGTGTGGATTGGTCGGTTATGTTCGTCCATCTCTGTGATCGCATCCCACTGTTGGAGGAATGCAAAGTATAAATTAAGGTATAAATCTTCTACCAGTAAGTTCTAGCAAGCTTCCACAATGAAAGCAATACTTTAAAAAAATGATTTGTTGCCTAACAAAGGCATCCATTGTAATCCACTTCATTTCTATGTATAACTAAATACACACTCAAAACAAAGACACACCATTTAAAGAGGACACATGATTGCACATTTTAATGTACAATTGTTTATTGTTGAATGTAAGCAACTGTACAAACTTGTTCACCACTTTGCAAAATGCTACGTTCAAGTTAGTGGAGGATGTGCACTTATTTCCACTTAGAGAAAATCAACAAAATATGATATTTGACTAGGTGGTTAGAGTTGATGCTGCGATCAGAAGGTTGTGGGCTCAATCCCAAGACTGCCAATGGCACCACTGAAGTCCTGGGAAACCAGCTCCGACCTACTGAAACATGGCCTCCACACATCAATTTGTGCTACAGTACTGTTCTTCTGTTCTCTTCTGTGAGGTTGGACTGCATACCCACAACCCTGGTGCACCAGTTGTCTTTTCTTGGACCACTTTTGGCAGGTACTAATGGCTGAAAACCGAACACCCCAGAAAAACAATTTGGAGGCTCTCTGACTGTCTTCTAGACAGCGCATACCAAAGAAAACACCTGTGTATGAATTACAGTGCAGTCTATACAGGAGTAACATCGGTATTTACTTTCTAGCACTGCAGGAGTTCAGTGTAAAATGTACAGTAGGGATGCAGGTTTATATTTAAAATGTTGTTTAAGGGTAATGTATTAAACTGAGTTTAAAATGAAATTAAAGTGTTCTGGGTGTATATTTGGGGGTATATTTAGGGTTTACACTATAAAAAATAGGCATTTTTAGGCATTTTTCCAGAGCGCGCTGATTGCCACCCAGTAACCCCCCAGTTTTATGTGGATCGGGATTTGTGGATTCAGTCAGGTGCTGATTTTATTACGAACCAAACTCATAGTTTTACATGGAAATCCCCACCTTTTTTTTGCTTTTTGTGGCAATAAATATATTATTTTTTCACAGAAGGGGACTCAGGGCAGGCTGTAGCTGACCTGGAAGCACTTTTTTCGAATTCCACACCAGCGTTGAGCCCCGCGTTCCAAGCGCGATTTCTCTGCGGTGCAAGCACTTAGACACTTCAAACTCCACAGATCGATTGATCTCCAGGAGACCTTTCCAACGAGCCCTTATTTATATTTTAGCCTGAGTAGATCAGGGGTTATTCCCCGAAAACTGTTCACCTTGCCGCGGTGTCCCTAAGGGTGTCTTTAAGGGTAATGCATTAAACTGAGTTTAAAATGAAATTAAAGTGTTCTGGGAGCAGATTGGGGGGCATATTTAGGGTTTACACAATAAAAATAGGCAATTTTACCAAAACACAATGCGTTTTTTCACTCTACGTGAGTGCTCTTGGAACGTGACCCCTGCATAAAAAGTGAGGGATTGCTGTATAATATGTACACAGGGGTTACGTTCCAGGCACAGCTGTACATATATGTATACACAAACGCACGTAAATGTATGTCTATTTCCAATAGAAAATAAGTACAAATCCTCTACAGGGAACAAATGTGCCATTCTTCTGTGAATGTGTCTGGGTTTGTGTCAATCAAGGTAAAAAAAAAACATAACACCCACCTCCCTCTTAGTTCCATATGGCATTATATTCTGTGCACACTGGGTATTAAATTAATGATGCTTACACTCAGTCAAGTCTTAGCCCTGCACTAACATTAACTCTGACCAGTGTCATTGCCACCATTAATAACTGCCCACGCATGGAGGGAAAAGATAGACGGCCTAGGAATAGAAGGTTGCCCCTGCATATAAAACAAATACACGCATTACTGTTTCAATATCACACACTAAATTTCTCCCTTCTTAGAAAAGCACAATTTTACAGCATTAAATAATTCATTTCATAGATACATGGTGCCATTGATTTACATTTCAGGTTGCAAAGAGAAATGGGATTCCCCTTTAAAGGGGTGTGTGGATGCAGAGACTAAAACAGAGATTAACAAACAGAGATGTGCTTTCACACCTACAAACGTGTTTGGTGCCGTGGTTCTGTTCGTTTGCATTGATGTGAATGTAATCTCGGTACTTTGGTGCGCACTAAATCAATCACCGCTTTATCCGCTCTACTTTGGTACAGTTCATCTGGTGTGAAAGCAACCAAACCAAATTGGACGAAACGCAATGCGCCGTCGGCGAGATGAATAAATCAGAAAGTTGGTTTAGAGTCACAGCCGCGAATCATGTTTGAAATGAATTGTCTGGGAAAAAATGATCAGCACGTACAATGTAATGCGCGAGGATCAGCGCCATGAGCGCAGTGCAAAGCTGTTCCTCCATGATTATTGAAAGTGGGGCGATTTTCTGAAAATAATCTGTTTCCGGTGCCGATGGTCTTCGCAGTCTATTTTGGTTCGTTTAGAAAGCAATCCGTACCCACGTCTGTTTACTACACTGTAACATTTTTCTGACTGGCGCGGACTAAAGCAAACTATAGGTGTGAAGGCACCCTAAAATGGCACAGAGGCAGACTGGGCATGCTTGTGTACTGGGACAAACAGCAAACAGAATTAGAATATTCTCCATTCAGCCCAAAACTCTATTGCAAATTAGCCATAGAGTCATCCTAACACACTTTACTGTCCTTCAGACACAGTGACACATCTTTCTTTACAACTGAACTCAGTGTCTGGTTTAATGATATTCTGAATTCAATTATAAAAAAAATGTCCACCATGTCTCCACTCATCCAAATTGAAGACAATCACAGACACGTCTGTTGTCTAAAGTTTGCTTTAGGGTTTTTGTATTTAAATAAATGCATGTTCGGTTTCAAGAAACTACTTCACATGTTAAGCCTTTTAACTGATTCCTGTACTGTGTGTGTGTGTGTGTAATTTCCTCTTTACAATCAGTACTGTGTACATTCCCTGAAGGCTGTTTTTTGGTATTCTGGAATAAAAAAACTTCAATTTTAAAAGGCAATTAAAAAAATTTAAATACTAGAACTGAAAAGACAGAGAGGAGAGAGGAATAAAAGAAAGAATGGAAATGGGAAGAAAGCGGTATGAAGACCGAGGCATGCATAAAGGTGAGCTTGTATAAAGAGAGAACAAAGGTGAGAAACACTTAATTAAAAGGAAGCAATGGCGAGACTAAAGTAGGGGAGAACATGAAGGGAAGAAAGCGAGTGATTACGGGTAGAGAAATGAAATATAGACCAGAAAATGGTAGAAAGGAGGAAGGGAAAGGAGTGATAAGAAAAAAAAGAGTTCACCTAAAAAAAATAAGAGACAGTTGTGAGAGAGGAATAAAGACCAGAACCCAAATAAATGACAGGAACACAACAAAGACTAAGGAAGAGGGAAAAATACCCAGACTGAATACAGTTGATAGCAAGGAGAGTCGGGGAGCATTTAGGCCAGGAGATATAAAGGACAAAAGAGAGTATTTAAGACTGGAAGATAACTGGAACTATGAGGGGAAACTGCGGAAGACCTGCACTATAACAGAGCTGTCAGAACTCAGGAATGAGCATAAATAGATCCTGACACGGGGTTAAATAGGGAGCATGAGTAGGCGATTATTGAGAACAGGTGAAGAGCTGGGTGAAGAAAAGAACCGACAGGATGGAATGTGTCTCCCCCAGTGGTAGCCTTAGGTACTGCTACTGGGACATGACACAATCAGCTTGATGAAAGTAGAAAATTTGCAAAATAAACATGATAT
>JBBPDE010197939.1:0-16770 GCA_037974605.1 Nannopetersius ansorgii
TTTCTGTTTAATAAAACCACAGCATGGAGTCCAGTCTGTCTGCCTGCTCTTTCCCACGAGGGAGCTCAGAGTGTAAGCCTGACGGCTTGCACTCTGTCACTTGATTACAGTTTTGATTTGACGCTTAAATGTAATGTAAAATTAATAGACTGCCTGCAATAAGCATGATGTTTAATTTTTTTCTGAGTATCAAATGCACAATATGAATTTAAGGAGTGGCTTTAACACATTTACAAATTAAGTGTTACTGTAAAAGACTGGACTAATATGCATGCGTATTAAACCTATCATATCTAAACCCCTCCTGTCAAGTCATGAAGAGGTCACATAGAGTAATGTCAAAGTTTATGAACCCTTTAGACTCTATATACAGTAGAAGGTTCCAAGAGCACCCGCGTATAATGAAAAACCATGTTGTGTTGTGGTTTAAAAAAAGCCAAAAAATGCCTATTTTAATAGTGTAAATCCAAATTCAGTTTAATACATTACCCTTAACGAAAATGTAAAGGTAAACCTGTAATGGTACTGTACAGTTTACACTTAACTCCTGCAGTGCTAAAATGTAAATACCGATATTACCAATGTACAGACTGCACTTTAATTCATGCACGGGCGTTTTCTTTGGTATGTGCTGTCTTTTGAATAAGCAGGGTTAATACAGTAATAATTGTATGCCTTTTTTATTAATAAAAATTCAGTAAAGTGTAGGAGTAAATAATTAACTGTTCATCGGGCAGCGAGTTGTACTGTAATGACCCGCCAGTTAAAACAGACACTGGACAGTGACTGAGCTCAACAGCCTCTTTAAAAGATTTTTCATCTTGGGACGGCCGTTCTGGACAGATTGCCAGTCCGCCCCTGTATACATTTTCGTTAAGGGTAATATATTAAGTTGAATTTAAAATGAAATCTCAGCCCCTGGTACCACAGCTGTCGGCCTGTAATTCTTGCCTGAGATGCTGAGGTGCATTGCCAGAAGGGTGTTTGTGCGGCTTAGGGCTTTTAGAAGAATGAAACAAAAACAGGAGAACAGGAGGGCGGCAGCCAATAAGTTTAGCTGCATTTATTTTTGAATTAGTATTTATATTTAGTATATTTAGTAAATTATATTTTTAATAAATTAGCTATAATTTAATAATTGCCAAAAAAATGGTAGAGAATATTTGCAGTTTCCATGTTATTGTGGAGATTTCCACGTATCAGTTTGGTTCTCAGAAAAAAATCTGTGTGAGACTGATTTCACAACTCCTGTTCTGCATAAAACTGGGGTGTTACTGTATACATAAATCTAATCTAATCTTTAAGAATAACTACAAAAACACAAGAAAACAAACATCAAAAACATGGTTGTAGATGTTATCCATTAATTGAGCACCATCCTCCAGTGTAGAGGAAAATTAGGGTTAGGAGGTTCAATCAACTGGATGAGTTTATAATCCAAATGTCATGCACACAGTGCTCAAATGAAAACAACACTATGGAAACTCACCCCAGGAATAAAAAAATATTCGGTAGTAATGGGTAGAACATTCTGAGAGAGAACAGTGTAACATTTAAAGACCTACAGGCTCCAGGAAGGAACCTAACACTCTCAAAGAAGAACATTGCTGTCTGCTAAAAAAATGTTTGCTAAATGGGCTAGAAGGCTCCTGAAAGAATGTTATTTGGACTGATAAGGCAAAATACTACTTTATGGCTTAAAGGCACACTGCATTCCAACTTAAGAACCTCATCAGGGCTGTGAAACAAACCAGGACAGCTTACCATCATGTGATGATTCTATGAAATTCCGCTGGAGAATGTCAGGACATCCATCCTTGAACTAAAGCTCAACTCAAGGTTGGTCTTGTAACTCTAAATACAAGTCTAAAATAATTGCTGAGGGAGAAGAAAATGTTTCTGAGTGGCCAAGACAGAGTCCAGACCTTAATTCAAGGACCTGCAGCATTAAGCTCATGCAAAAAAGTTATTACTAAATACCAGTTACTGAAGAGATTCACATACTTGTTCCAGCAAAGACATTGTATTTAACGTTCATAAAACCATACAACTGTTTGTTTTATTTGTTTTATCAGGTTCCTTTTTTCAGAATATGACTGAGGAGAAGATCTGGTCACATTTATGTAGAAATTCAGAGAATTTACAAATTTTCTAGCATCACTTTACCAATAATGAACCAACAGTTAGCGCAAACTGGTGGAAGTCTTATCAAAGTGAAGCATCAATTCCATTGCATAACAGCATGACCACCTGAAGCTCGACAAGGTTTAGTCCTGAATATTTACAGTTAAAGGCCTGAATATTTTTATATATCTGCAGGTGTTTTCTGTGATTAAAGTATATCATCATCATTCATGGGAAGAAAATTGTCCACTTCTAGGCCCCAAAACATCAAGAAAACAGAGATTGGATTGTTCCAGCTTTAAAAGACTAACCATGCTAGTTTGCTAATTTTACAGCTGTTCCACATATTATGCGGTCAAACTAGCTCCTGTTAACTGAAATGAGTAAAGCTAAAGGTGACTTGGGTAATGGTATCAGTGTGCTACAGGTGAGATTTAATACACAGTGGAATTTATAGCTGATATTTTGACAAGCAGCAAGAAATAACCAAACATTTGATCACCTACTCTAACCTCAACAAGAACATCACTTTTACTGGCATTCCACATGATCATGGAAGTTCTGGGTGTGTTCTATAGCTTCTGGTCATAGATGCTGCTGTGGACAGCACATAAAAGGCTATTTCTACACTGAAGACGCACACAAATCCAATTAAAGAGGTCAGGTTGCCTATGTTATAAATAAATGTTTTTTGTATTGGTAAATGTGAAGGTGGGACATTTAGTGATGAGCGAATGGAGAAGAGACTAGTAATTGTAGATACGAATTAGGCCACATTACTTTCATTTCTAAAACAAGGCATAATTGTTGCTTATTGAAAGTAAAAAAAGTCAAAACTGAACTTAAAATTAAGGTACACGATTTTAAGATCTGGACAGTTAAGAAACTGAGCAGTTCTTATGGATGTGTTTTCTGATACATTATGTTATTTCTTACTGCCTAGTCGTCAGTCATTTTTTTTAATTGGTCATTTCTGAATTGAGGATATAGACATAATTTAAATGACTGCTTTTATTTTTCTTGGAATTTTTATTTCTTCTAGATCCACAAGAAACAATCTATATTTGTACTTGAGTGAAATGTTTGACCCCTGCTTTCAAAGCCATATTATAACTGAAAATTAAACCTAGGTTTTAATGGATTAATCCCTACATAATGAATTACTGACACTCTTAAAAATAAAGTTGCCATTTGAGCAATACCAAAAAAACAACTTTAGGGAACCAAAACGCAAATGTGACATTGTTTTAAAGTTAGGTTCCACATTTTCTGCATATTTTTTTCAATGACTAATGAATCATTCAAACCAAATCATATCAACCTGCATCACAGTGATTAAGTGTTAAATGTTTGTGTGCTTTGTGTACCTGCGTGTGTCATTGTTTGGGGATCCCTGCACAACGGCACAAGGCTCCCAGCTATGTCTCCTCCAGGGGTCAAGGTACGTGAGGTGACGAGTGGCGGGAGAACGAAGGATCACCGCTGCTGGAGCAGGAGAAATGGGTGGGGAGGGGAAAGGAGAGCAAGAGGAAAGACTGGGAGAACCGCCAGGAGGACGAGGGGATGGAGGAGGAGTGTTGGACATCTGGAGAGAGAAAATGTTTAGGTTAAAGTAAAATACTATCAGAAATACACCATCATATCCTGATTACAGAGAATGCTATGCTTAGTGATCCATCATGCTAGGGTGGCCTGTTAAAACTGGGAATATACGAACCTGCAAAGAGATAGAAGGCTGCATTAGAAAGACCTTTCTACCTCCTAACACAAACATTTAATTACACACTTGGTCACAGACACACAAACTCTTCATACCGTGTTTCTCAGGTCAGGTGACTCCTCAGGGCCCATTCTCAGCTTCACAGCTTCACAGCTCTCTCCACAGGCCCAACACTATCGAGAGCATTACATTTTTTCTTGCACCCTGAGGATTTAAAAAAGTATGGGTCTCTTTATGTTCACTTCTAGAAAAAAGTTTGTATAAAAGTTTCAGCTGGTTTTGAAGTTAAGATAAACCTTAATTAGTCCCACGGGTGGGAAATTTGCATTGTTATAGCAGCACAGTGGACAGAACAAGAGAAGAAAGTAAGAGCAGCAGAATCGATAGAAAAAACTATAATACACAGTATATAACAGTACACTATTGTACACAGTATAACAGTATGACAGTACAATAAAAACAAAATATACAACAAAAATATAATAACAGAAGTTGTGTTTATGTAAAATGCTAGCTGTATGTACATAATACAGCTAGCAATATATATAAGATGAAATCAGTTTCATGTTTAAAAATGTCCAAACAATCACAGCTGGGTAAGCTGATAAGCAAAAAATCAACGTCCTCATAAAATCACCTGAAAGACAAATCTGTGTTTGAACAGCAGTTGTTCAGCCTGTCAGTAATAAACCACCTTATCCTCCTTTGCTGGCATCAAACACTCATAATAATGTCATCATCTCTTTTCTCTTTGCACCCTGTATTGAGTGTCATGTGAGAGAATTCAGAGCCACCTTACACTTCCTTAAAGATGTAGTGATTACATTACCAGAGGAGAAGTTCCTAAAAACACTGTCCCAAAATGTTGTCTAATCACATTGTCTCTACAAAGGCCTTAATAATATGATGCTCTTGGAGAACTAGGCCACAACCAAATCCTTATAAACAGGAGTTCACATAATGAGTACCTACATTAATGATTTGGTACGCACCCAAATTCAAAGTTTTTCACCTTACCATGGGGACTGGAAATGGGGCAGATCACTCCTCTCTGGACTGGTGAATGGGTCTTGTATTGGGGCGGGCTGTGAAGTTGAGGCGGCGGGGCACGCAGTTACAGAAGCCCTGAGTTCAGATCTGCTCTGACTGAATTTTGATTTGTGAACAAGCGAGGCTCTGCGGAGCGGCAGGAACCATATTTTAAAACGCCGTTATTATTTTTCTTTATAAGGTTTTCCTTCCTGAGTGGTGGTACTTAGAGATCGAGTATGAAGTTGTTCAAATTAAGTACACATTTGCCCAGTGGAGACTGGAAACTGGTGCACATTTGTCGTACGGTTATGTCAGTCCCTGCTTATAACTATAGGTGTAATCAAATATATATAAATATATCAACATTAAAACTGAGATGTTTGAAATCATTTTACTCTTTAAACATGACACATTTTTAATTCAATGTGTTTTTGCATCATGTCTGTATCTGTATGTGTTATTATTTAACTGTAAACACTGCATGACATTGCATTAAGTAAAATCTCTAAAAAGAAGTACTTAAGCACACATAGGCTCTAAATCTCTGTATGTCTTCTGTCATCATGTTACTTAATGTCATTTTGAAAGAGTTATGAGTTTATTTCACTTTCAAAAGCACATAAAAGGTGGGTATTGTATATGACACAATGTGATTTCCCCTTTTGACCCTTCAGAGCAAACACCTCTGCCAAACGTTCCGGCAGCCTTTCTTAAACTCATAGTTTGAAGAACAGTACTTATTAAGTGAATAGGGACACGTGTGCATGCATGTCCACAACGACTGCCCTATTTAATCATACACTCGGCAAACAGACTAGTGATAAGCTATTATTACCTCCATACCACACCTTGTCACACACACACACACACTAGATACACATACACACACACACACACACACACACACACACACACGACACACATACACTGGAGTGATAAATCCAAAGAAGAGTGCTAGACATTGTATAAGTTATCAAGTTTCACCACAGTAAAGACCTGCCATCCATTAGCTCTTGACGGCTCATTTCTACGCATTCTGACGTCTAAAAGGCAAAGAACTTCTTTAGATCCTGAAATGGTTTGCTTATGAATAAACTGTTATTGTGATTTGCGTCTGTTTGGAAGTGCTGTCATAACATCTTCCTGACCATCGAAAGACCGGAGCAAAACTTTCGCAACACCCTCTGTGATAATATAATCATGTTATCTCTCTGCAAAAACATCTAGCGCATTTCTTCGTGCCAAAAGAACCATTCCATGTTTGAGTAGGAAACCTTAACTCTCTCTTCCTTTCCTCCCCCTTTTTTCCCTCACTCTCTTCACCGTCGGTCTCAAATCCCATCCAGTCCCTCTCCTCCTTCCTTAATGAAACATTAACTCATTCTTCCTTTTCTGTGCTCTTTTGCCCCCTCCCTCTCCCTCTCTCTCTCTCTCTCTCTCACACCATCCAAGTTCAAAACAAGACTGCCTTGATCTCCACTTGTGTTTCTAGTTTCTCTACCACTGCTTGGCAAATACAGCTGAAGCAAACAGAAAAAATAGTGCAAAAAATGTAGCACAGTGCAACAGTGTTCGAAATACAGCTAAAAAAGCATATTAAGTAATAGAAAAGTCCTAATCATGTTAGCAAACAGGTAAGAAAAAAATGACTTACTGTAAAAATCCATAAACCAAAAAGTAGGCTCTTTTCAATGTTCTCGCAGCTTCTTTTAAATCAGCACTCTCTCATCTTTCTCTTTCTCTACGCCCTGCTCCTGGCCTCTTTCTGGCTCGCTGTCTGCTTCCCCTCCCCTCATTTACAACCAATTCATCATAATCTGAATGTAATAATTTCGCATCATGACTCTGATGTAATGCTCGTGCATTGTCCCGCTCCCAAACGGCAAACACTCGACGACAAAGGGAAAAATGATGCCTGAATTGAGTCACTGTGTGTGATTATCTATAGTGTGTGTGTGTGTGTGTGTGTGTGTGTGTGTGTGTGTGTGTGTGTGTGTGTGTGTGTGTGTGTGTACTTGTGTGTGTTTTGGGTCAACGAAGACTGCAGGTGCATCATAAGGACATCAAACTCAATTCATGAGAAGGAGCTACACTGGTCTCCTTAGCAACCGCATTAGCATTAAAAACAGGCGGCCAAAGATCTTTTCAATGGCGCCTTTAAGTTAAACACTGCGACGCTGAAAGCCAAGAATAGACTCAATGCATCACCTCTGAACAGTGATCAAATCTCAGTCTCTACAAATGATTACTACATAGTCAAACAGCTGTACAATATAGTGGGCAGTTTCCCAGAAAGTTGTCGAGAAATATTCAGTCCACCCATGTTCTGTGATTCGCTCAACATGTTTAATCAAGGGAGAAGACAAAATGAGTACTAGAGAGAGAATCTAGAGGATGAACACTCTCCCCATTCCTGACTCTTAGGATCAGTGCTTGTCTTTGTTTCTTTCCCCTCTGGTAATCTCTCCATCCCCCTGGCTACCTCCTGTGCTGTCACTCACTCCATGACTGTAAACATGCCTTCCCCCCTTTCCCCTTTTGTATTTCCCACTTCTTCTCTCTGTCCCTCTTTTCTTTCTTTTCTTATTCACTGTGGAGGAGGGCAAGTGTGGTATAATGGCTGGGTGGGGGGGGGTCTTAATCCTGCTCCTGAGGTGCCACTGCCTTGCACTTTTTCAACTTCACTCTTTAAAGTACAGGGTCCAAAGACAGTTCAGGGGCCTGATGTCACATCACTGCCTTTTACTGAAATGACTAATTACCAAAATTACTAAACAAAAGAATATTTTATACAACAACAAAATAGAAAGACTAAATACCAAAGAAAAGGCTGTCTTTCCTTTATGCTCTGCCTTAACACTTGTGATCCAAGTCGACCAATTAAGATCTTCCCGAGTTGAATCAGGGATTCTGGGGCAAGACATACTTGAAACTGAGCAATGGGATCTTCAAAAGCAGGATAAAATCTTACTAACAGTAATAATAACTACACACAGTTCATGGCCACTCTAGCTTGTATTCATTGTTTGTAAATGTTAAAGCTTCCCTGAGACAGTGGACCTCTGCAAAGTCAGTTTCTTCAAAAGCATGGCTGCTCTGAATACACTGTAAGATCATACTAAAGACAAACTCTCAATGATTGGACAAACTCTAAATCCTGTATATCAACATACGGGTTCTAGGAAAAAGTACTTTTGAGTACAATTCCTGTTTGATGTTCTCTTCTGAGGCGTAATTTCTTTCACACTTTAGCACAACTGCCACAGTTCGTCCCTCCCACTGCTCAATAAACCCCCCAAGAGGCTCTGCTCTCCCAGGCTATCAGCCTTTCCCCTATACTTCACCACCATTCCCCTTTATGGCTCACTTTATCACAGCTGTGCTGTAAAAATGTAAAGATTCATACCATATGTGCGCTTGGACACATCCTCTTACCCACAAACCAAAGAAAGGTTCAATGACAAGAACAGTTATTTAAAACACACACACACAAACACAAGTTTTCTGGCTCCTTCTGTCCTTTTTGCTCTGCTCTGTGAATTATTTCTTACACACAACTTCTTTTCCAAAGAACTTGACTGCCCGCACAGAGCCCTGGCCTCAACCTTTCGGATGAACTAGAACGGATGTTGCAAGCCAGGTCTTCTCGTCCAACATCAGTGTCTGACCTCATCAATGCTCTGAAGAATAAATGTACTGTACACAAAATCCCACAGAAACACTTTAAAATATTGTGGAAACCCTTCCAAGAGCGTGAAAGCTGTTATAGCTGCTGCAAAGGGTAATTCCATATTGAAGCAGTATGTATTTGAATGCAATGTCTATTGGAGGAATGGTCAGGCGTCCCAATACTTTTGTCCATACAGCGTTCGTTCCGAGGGGATAAACCGGGTTCCTCTGGACACTTGGATGAGCTTTCGACGACAAGACAAACGTTGTTCTGAAGTTACGGTTCGCCAATATATTTACCAGAAGCTTCTTTATGTCTTGCAAAGTTTTACCCATTAAAACGAAATACTAGAATCAGTTAATGTTTTGTTTGTGTGTGTGTGAGAGAGAGAGACTCCCTACCTGTGCAGCCCTAGGTCTCTCTTAAGGTTCTCTCACAGCTCCGCCGTCTGACCAGAGCAGACAGACCGTTCCTATCCCACGGAGGGCCTCTCAGAAAAGATCTCCAGAAACGTGTCCACACTGCAGCCAGAGACAAGAGTTTTGGACAGTCCGACTGAAGTTGTTTCTGTCACTGCTCCTCTGAACAGGTGGTCCGTGTCAACGCTCCCCACGCGCTCCGAGATGCGACTACGCCCACGACTTCGACGTCACCCCAAAGGTAAACTCTACACAACCTGGAAACTTAAAAAGGGAGTTTGTGTGTGAGTGTGAGTTTGTGTGTGTATGTAGCTCTTCTTGAGGTCCTCATAATCATAAGGATACCGATTGAAGGCTTTTTGCTTGCCCTTAGAGCATGACGTTTTCAACACAACATCAGCTTTTCAGGACAAAACTAAAAGATCAGAAAGACAGCCGTGAATGTTTTTCTCTGCATTTAACCAGTTCACCAGTGAGGCAGTGGGCTGCCACCAACGGGGGGCGCCCGGTGAGCAATGTGTTGGGGACGGTACCTTGCTCAAGAAGGGTACCTCAGTAGTGTCACTAACACTGCTGGGATTTAAACCCACAACCTTCTGATCACAGGGGCAAGTAAATATGTCGATAAATGAAAGTTATTGTGAACTGGAATTAAGTTTCCTTGTATACTGGGAAATAGCACAGAGTGAAAGAGGGGTTTTTTTTGGGGGGGGGGGGGTGGTCTCAGTGTTTTCAATAAGTCAAATGTGAGGGTTGGTGAGGACGGAAGGTGCAACATAATATAATTGGTGAATATTATTTCCCCCCTGCTGATGATCTGAGATGTAATCATTAAAAATCCTTTACAGGCAGGAAAATGTGACTATCATTGTTTAAATGATATGATCACAGGCATTTTTTGATTGCAGCTTGACTTTACCACTTGCAGTGAAGATTTATTTGCAACCATTTACACAACTGTTAATTCAACATTGGGCATTCTGCTGTGTACCGAAGTGTAATATGTGTGTGTGTTTATAGGGAGGTGGTGTGCTGCAGATGGGAGTGTGACTTGATCATATAACAAGTGCATCTGACTACAAGACCAGCCCAATTTTATTAATATCACAGTCAAACAACATATAAACCAACATAATGCTTGGCGTAAAGTTGAACGTTTAACAGTTGAAAATATACATGCATTTCACTGTGTTCTCGAAAGGATATGGAGAGGAATATGCATATTAAAAGCAAAACACACAGTAAATCATGCAACACTCAAGTCACACAGCTCAATACTGCAAAAAAAAAAACAAATTAAAAAACAGTTAATACATAGAAGAACTCTCTCCGTACGGAGTTAGAATCGCTTCAATTTAAGTTCAAGTCGGTCAGTATCAGCTACGCACCATAAAAAAATAGTTGAACATGCCGATGAAATCATTGAATGGTACAATATTAGTTAAATTCAGTTTTGAGCTGATATGTTCATGTTACACCACTGACTATACACAACCCTACTCACTCATGACAACTTAAACATGGAATGAATTTATCAAATGTTATATAGTCTTAAAAATATAGAATAGGAAAATAATATGCTACACAACTGTACAAAAATAACTTTCTATTTTTGAATAGGGATGGTGCTGAAGTTGTGTTGGATCCCTTTCAGAATGGAAGACTTTTCATGTTAGGTAAGGATTAAGTTCCAGAAAACAGACAATCCTTCAGCGACGACACACAGTGTCACTGCTGCTCTTACTCAGCGCCACCAGCTGATGTGCTAATGGCTCCCCCTTGTGGAGAAGCTTCCACCTGCTTAATGAGAGTGAGTGAAATAGTGTAAATGAGTTATAAGCTAGCCCCCAAAAGCTGCTTTGCATATTTATACTATTTATCAGAATGTAAATCTATATATATACTATATTAAACAGTCTTTTTTTCTTTGTTTTGTGCCTTAGTGCCCTCAGTGACTCACCTAAACATTCAGTTAGACCAGTTACTCGGGTAGGATAACACTGTTATGGAGTTGTTATAACTGATGTGAAAGGTTGTGGTCATCTGTGCTGTAAATATGTGAACCGACAGTTAACGATTTTGCAATGGAAACTTCAGTTCTCCCAATCACTGTGGTCTCTCCTAAGAGGTGGTTTGATGTAAATGTGAGTCAGGATTTTCAGGATTCATCACTTTTATTCCATTCCCTTAATACAGGGGACAGTCTCTCTGGAGAAACTTGGGGTTAAGGGTCTTGTTCAGGAACCCAGTGGTGGTCCTGAAGGTAGGATTCAAACCCATGACCCCTCATCTGTGGAGGACTGTCCACAGAGACAATGATAGGTGTCTGAAGATTTCAATGGGTGTATAAGATCATAGGAATCTCTTTCATTAAATGGTTATGAAATTGATGCCTGTTTAACAGTGAGAGTAGGTAGTAGAGTGCTTTTTGGAAAGCAACTAAAAATGCTATATTTATGTGATCCTATTACAACCACTGCCAAGAAATCTGAGTCGGTTAGTCAATTTGTTTCTCTATAATGAACCAGTTTACGTCAAATCGCCATGAATTAATTTGCGTACATATCAGTGATTGAATTCTGCTGAACATTTGAAAATCACAATTTGGATAGCATTAGTTTTACAGATATATTTATATGAAACAATGTTACCACAGCATGTTGCATCCTTGATATCACTGATTGGCATGGGACACTAATTTCCTCTATATTTCTCCTTCAAAGCAACCAATGTAGTAGTATCATTGCACAGAATTCCTAAGAAATACAGTGAATATAAATATATTCTGAAGAAAAAAATGGTTTTACATTTATTTTTAAGAGGTGCAATTGTGGTTGTAATTGAATTACCAACATTAGGCCAGCATATGGCTTGATTTGGGCAAAAGAATGCAGATGAATGCTTCCCTAAATGCTTGAGAAATATGTACACACCCACAGGATAGTTGCTGCCAAAGTCTTTACTAAGCTGAAAGCATCACAGGGCTTTAATGGCATTACTATAGACTGAAATAAAAAATTACCACTTAAAACATAAAAAGAAAAAAGAAACATATCTCTTTTCTATTTTTAAAAAAATGTTAAGATCAGTTGTTGTAGATGATTGAAAATAAGATGCCTAACGGGTCAGTTACCTCCCTCTGGACTTATGCTGTGACCACCAAAATAAGCACAAAATGTCATTGAACAATCCATAAGGTTGTCACTTGACACTTAGCCATAATTCAACAAAAATGTGCTTTTGGCCCAAGCCCACCCTGTGAAATGAGTGTGCATGAATTAAACCTATGACATTGGGTTGGGTACTGAAGGCAGTCTTCTGGGGTAAGCTATGTGCGTTATTAGTGGAGGGTTCAAGGTTTCAGATGTGTGGTCATTTTTTATGTCAGGAAAGGCACGTAGCCAAGGAACCTCCCTACTCTTCAAGCGTTCTCCAAAGCTTTCTCCGACAAATAGGAGACATTCCTGAAATCCAATGAAATCTTTATGCTGGAGCTGAAAACAGACTAAACGCTTTGTGTTCGTTCAGATCCAGTCCTGAAGATTTAAAGGCTTTTCAAGCTGACAAGTTTTGGAGGAGTAGAATGAGTCAAACTGTCTGTGCATCCATGAAAGCATAACTGACTATGGCGCTTCAAACTGATGCACCATCCTTTAGCATCTCAGAGGTAGCAGTCTGTGAACAAACTTGCATATTAGTTTAGAGAGTCATGTGTCATGGCTCCATCCCATTTCTCTGGTCTGACATCTCCCACTGCAACTGCGAACACAGCTGGTGTTCGGTAAATGACATGCAATGAGGCTCGAGGCCTAGCGATGGGGATTCTGTTTGGCTTGGGAGCAGTAATGTGAACTTTTTGTTTTATTGTAGGTCTTAAGAAATCAGCCATCTTCCTACATGGAGGATTACAGGAGGAGCAGCTGTATCCCTCCCCGGTGCAGAACTCTAGGAACTGCTGCTGAGTCGACGACGCAGGAGGGAGGCGGTTTTCGTTTCAGTGTCCTCTTGGTCGCTCTCATACCCTCTCTAACCACAGAAAAGCAGAACATAATGATTAGGAAACGTCTCAAGATAAAACGTTTCTTTACTGAGGAATTATTACTAATTTAGTTGTATTCGATTAATTACTTATGTTTCTGGCTTACCAGGTCTTGTTTTTCCACAGCACTAGGTTTGCACACCAGCTTGAGCTTACAGAGTCTATTACAGGCCGACACCATGTTATAGGACATCTGTGGAGGAGAAGGAATAACAATACACCCACAATTACATTCTATTTTCATGGATAACAGTAAATTAAATGTGACGATCAACAAAGGATCTGTATTGACACATTGGCAAGGAAGGGTCAAGATTTGGAAAGAAATAAAGAGCTATAGGATGACAGTAAACGCAGAAATTGCAATGTTATGTAAATTATTTAAAATCACTTGTTACTACTAATTGTGTTACATTGTACTACTAGTTGTATTATGTTAGGCCCCCAGGGGGCAGTGGGTCTAAAGTGCTGGATTAAAGCTTCTGTCTCAGTGGGGGCCTGCGTTTGAATCTTACCACTGCCATTGAATTGCCTTGGGGGCAGCTGGTGGCCCGGTGGTTAAGGAGTTGCCCCTATGATCAGAAGGTCAAGGGTTTAAAGCCCAGGGCTGCCAATGGCTTAAGCCACTACCTTGAGCAAAGTACTGTCCCCACACACTGTTCCCCAGACGCCATGCTGGGGGCAGCCCACTGCTTCACGTGGTGAATGTTTTAAATGCAAAACATTTCACACTTTTCACGCATGAATACAAGGGGCCACTTCAATTCAGTAACAGCATCTGTATGGCTTTGAAATCGAATGCACATCTGATTTATGAGTTTACTATTTTATTTTAGACCAAGATAACACAAAAACAGAGCAGGAGCATCTAATGAACTTCGCACCCTTAAATGCTGGATTTCCTTCAGTCCTTGAAGGTTACTTGAACTGGAAATCATAACATATTTACTTCCAATAATATGATGTGATTTTTCCAAGTAAAATACCTGTCACTTGGTTCTCTCTTAGAGTTAGCTGTGCATTTTTCACTCAGTGATTGATGGGGGTGGTGGGACAGTATGGATTTAGGATTTACGCAAATCTGGCAACCTTAAATAGACTTGTTTAAGTGGTGCCTGGCAATGTATGACATGCTCTTGAATAAAAATGAACAAAATATAACAGTAGTCTTGATGACTGAGTTTTGTCAATTTTTTTGTCCTATCAACAGAACAAAGTGGCAGTCAGTGTACAGTGCATAGCTATAAACACATCTAACAGGTATTTTGAGGTCGTGTCCATTTTTATACATTCAAATAATAGTAATGAGTAGTAATGAGTAGGTATAATAGTAATGAGTAGGTATAATAGTAATGAGTAGGTATAATAGTAATGAGTAGGTATGGGAGACCTAACATTATCATCCTTCATCTTTATGATACAGAGTGCAGAAGAAAATAATAAAGCTGTTTGTTCTGTTTTTAAAATAGTATGCCGCGATTCTAAGTCTACTTATATCCACGTTTTTGCATCAAGATTGGATCCCTGTTCAAATACAAGGTGGTTAATATAAATATTTGACAAAGTTATAAAGCTTTCTCAGTCATTAGAGGTTGTTTTACCTACAAACAATGCTGACAATAAGCACAGGAACTGTGCTGGTTTTTAGTAACTGGTTTATAATGGATAAGATTAAATGGAAGCACATTTCATCGAATTAAAAGTATTTATTTTGAGAAAAATGTATTTGAATGAAAGATGATTAATCGATTATAAAGATGATCATTTTGTTCCATCAACAGCTGAATTTTATGTTGAGATATAAAATGTTCTGTTTATGCTAACTCTCTCTTACTGAATAGAAATATGTGGAATTACTGCATTAAGTTAATACAGCTAACTACTGGTTTGAGTCTTTGAGTCAAACAGTGATTCCAAATTTTACTTTTACATTAAAGTATTGTAAAGACTAACAGTTTATTTACATTACAGACACAAGCAAATATACTGTTAGGTGTCTTGCCCAAGGACTCTTCACTGCTGTATCATGCTGTGCTTGTATGGATGGGAAATGTATGGGCAAGGATGGGGAAGACTGCAGCACTGACCACATACACACACACACATCCAAACACCACGGACATATATATGTATATGCAGATTCACTATGTACATATATTCATACATGTATCCAATGTGTACATACATACATACATATACTTCAATATATACGAATGTATAAATATGAAAAAAATAGGACATCGCTTTTTTTTGTTCTCTGTTTGTACAGTTTGTGGCAGTGTGTGTGTGTGTGTGTGTGTGTGTGTGTGTGTGTAAAATGCACAGGTTGCTATTCTTTATGAACTATTGCAGTGTGAGCTGTGTGAAAATAAGAAATGCATCCATATGTGGTGTAAGTGCATTAGTGTTTGTATAACAGCTTTTCTATGTGCTGTATTCCAGCAGCTTCATTCCTGATTCAGTATTTGATGGGATGAAACAGAGTCACACATGTACACTCTGCTCTTAACATTACGCTTCCGTTTATGGCATTTGACCACTGCTGCCGTAGGAATGCTAATTTCCCACCCGTGCAACTAATAAAGAGTCATTTTATCTTAATCTCTACCAGTTGTTGCTTATCTTACAGTACATTGGCCCAGTGCAAAACTAAAAAAAAATTGAGACACCAGTCTTGCATGGCTTCACCAAAACATTTTTTTTAACTCACAGTTTACAAAAAAACTCATAGTTAAAGTCCAGTTGGACTGGTGCTACATCCCCATTTCCTAACAGCAGGTGTCTCTGTTGCTCCCAAACCAGCTGTCATAGAGTGTGAGTCATCTCTGCAGAGAGGCAGTGGAGCAGACACACAGCAACACTCCAGGGCAACTGCACTTTCCACTGGGTAGATTCATACTGAAAAACATGCTATATAGATAATGTGCTAATGTTGTCCGAGTGTACAGATTAAAGGCTAAGATGTGACAGGGACAGAACGAACCGCAGGGATTAAGTAGGAGGCAGGGTTGTGCATTACTGAATTAAAAGAGCCTGGGTGAACAGCAGAGGGTGTTTGGAGCTATCAGAAGTCATTAGTGGCAAGCTGTGAGCACGCTTCAGCAAATGGCATGATTTTTTTTCCCCAGGTGGTGTTTACACAAAGTGGCAGTGGCGGCAGAGAACACACGGTGATTCAGAGCCAAGAGCAAACAAGCACCCACCTTCCATTTCCTCTTAGCGTTAAACTTCTTAAAGTTCTTCATGTTGATGGAGGAGCGATTCCTCCTGGCTATCTGCGAGCTGGTGAGAGGCTAAGAGAAGGAAAGAGAGGTTGGAATGCTGGTAAATTGATACAGTAACCTCTAAACTAGGACATCACCACTTCAGTTTCAAATGTTTAGATGCTGTTTTAATGCAGATACCTTGACTTGGATACCAAGCCAAATATGTTTTTCTTCCTATACACTGTATCCATTCATTCATTTTCTGCAACCACTCAATACTCAGTAGAGTACCCAGAGCCTATCACGGGGTCAGTGGGCAGGAGGCAGGGACTCACCCTGGGTGGGGCTCCAGCCCACCATACACCATTCACTCACACCTACGGTCAATTTAGAATCCCCAGTTCACCTGACACAAATGTGTTTGGACTGTGGGAGAAACCAGAGACCCCGGAGGAAACCCATGCCACCATGAGGAGAACATGCAAACTTCACACACACACACACACACACACACACACACACACACACACACACACACACACACACACACACACACACAC
>JBBPDE010197949.1:0-16770 GCA_037974605.1 Nannopetersius ansorgii
GAGAGAGAGAGAGAGAGAGAGAGAGAGAGAGAGAGAGAGAGAGAGAGAGAGAGAGAGAGAGACAGAGAGACCAAGGGAGAAAGATAGAGAGAAAGAAAGAGAATGAAAGAGAGAAAGGGAGAGAGAAAGAGAAACAGAGGGTGAATTGATAGAGAGAAAGAGAGAATGACAGGAGAGAGAACAAGAAACAGTGGGAGAGACAGAGAAAGAGAAACAGATAGAGAATGACAGAGAGAGAAAGACAGAGACAGAGAGACGGAGAATGAAAGAGAGAAAGAGAGAATAACAAGGAGAGAGAAAGAGAAACATGAAGAATGATAGAGAGAGAAAGACAGAGAGACAGAGAATGAGAGAGAGAAAGAGAGAGAATGACAGAGAGAGAGAAAGAGAAACAGAGGGTGAATGATAGAAAGACAGAGAGACAGAGAATGAAAGAGAGAGAATGACAGGGAGAGAAAGAAACAGGGAAAGAGAATGATAGAGACAGAGAAAGAGAGGAAGAAGAATTAAGACAGAGGGAGAGAAATGTGTAGATATTTAAATGTGTGTGTGTAGACATAGAGAGAGAGGAAAGAGCTCGGCGCACCAGCTTGGCGTATCCTTTGTGGTCCAGCATAACGTTCTCAGGTTTGAGGTCTCGGTGGACGACACCTCGGCTGTGGATGAAGCTCAGAGCCTCCAGCACACATGACGTGTAGAAGCGAACGGCGTTCTCATCAAATGGACCCCTGAAAGAACCGCAAACAGTCAGAACCGTGGAGGGAGAACGTAATACAGAACACTCAAAACGTCAGTAAAATCCAACGCTTTCGTCCTTCAGCTCGGAATTCATTCACTTCATCAGATATTCATAAGATGAGGCAACAAATCATGCATCTTGTTTAATGTCTAATGTCATAAAATTTCAGTTTAATGTCATACAATTTCACAATTTGTGTCTATCCTTATGCAATAGTATTACAGTAACCGAAGTATTACTGTGGCGGTAATACACTAAAAAGTTGTCAACCACCATAAAAAGAAGAAGAAGAAGAAGAAGAAGAAGAAGAAGAAGAAGAAGAAGAAGAAGAAGAAGAAACTGCTGCAGCATGTAGCATAGTCTCTGTTACTTGGTACACTGGTACTGGAAACACTTCAGGAATGTGGAAGTCGTCTCTGGCTACGCGAGACTACATGTAGCATGACTGTTCCGAGTCTTGTCCTTGTATTTTAATGTTTTAACTCCCCCACACACACAATTTTCAAGTTATCTCAGTTTTTTAGTATTAGTAAGCTGTGCCCTGAGAGTTATTACATTTCTTTTTGTGTAACCGCTAATGCTAAAGAATTTTTGAGCAATAAAGTTTTTTGATTCTGATTATTTATTTACCTTTACATTTTCTTTAAGGGAAATGCTTTAAAATGAAATTAAAGTGTTCTGGGAGCATATTGGAGGGCATATTTAGGGTTTACACAATAAAAGTAGTCCTTTTTAGGATTTTTTTTACCAAAACACAACGTGTTTTTTCACCATACTACTTTGGCAGTTTTTTAAAACTTATCTATAGTATTTTTATCCACTTATCTTACTGAGCACAGCATTGTATGTACATAACATATGCAATTACATTCATGCATTTGATATTGTACATTGTACAAATATTGTACATTGTACAAATATTGTACATTGTCATTACAGAAAACAAACACATTAAAATGGAATATAGTGCAATATATAGTGAACAAAATATTTACTAAATCTCAGTTCTTTTCATAATTTGAAAACAGGCTGCTGCTTACATTTCATAATAAATAGACCAATAAAAACGTTCCAAAGAACATGTGGTTACAGTAACATACTTATAAAGACGGCGACTTTTTTATGAGACTATGTTCCAACAGCAATGATGTTCTGATAAAATATTGCTTTTTTTTATATGGGATGAAAATAAGGGTGAAAGGAACCGTATTCATGACCATGACTACCTCTCTCTTTGCAGCGTCCACAGATCTCCACCTAAACACGCCTCCATCAGCATGTAGAGGCACTTCTCATCTCTGAAGGTCTGATACAACCTGAGACATACAAAACAACTCAGAAAACACTCGGCATCTTATAGCAAACCTGTCAAACCCTGAGTCCGCAATATTGTGCAATTACTGATGGTGTACAAATCCTAATTTTTATGTGCAGTATCTCATTATTATGTGATTAAGTCTTATCACTTCTGTGCAATATGTGCAATATCACTCATTTTGTCAGTATTATTGATCTACTACTGATCTCTATTATTTACAGTAACAGACTAGACTGTTATTTGTGTTACTAGTAAATTACACCGCAGTAAATTCATTATTTATAGTATTTTATACCTCAATATTGGTGTACATAATAAATTTAATACAATGTATTTTCTGCAGAGTTCAATCTGACTTTTAATTTAGATTGTTTTAGATTGTTTTAGATAAGTTTTATAAGCAATTTCTGATTATTCTAATTCTGACACTTCCCCAAAAATGTGTCTAGTTCTAATTCTGAGTCTAGTTCGAAAAGTTCTCATTTCAACTTCACCACAGAAAATATCTTAACAAGCCAGAAAATCCTAAAAAAGAAGTAACATCTCGTTTTTGTTTACTTTAAGAGCAACTGATTTGGTGATGTAAGATAATGAATCTACTTATGAAATTCTCGTATTGTTTTAAAAAGGCTTAACGTGTGAAAATTTCTCACCAGATTTGGAGATCATTTTTCTTGACTCTAGTTTTGTTTTTATTGCATTCATTTTTCTGCAGTGTTTTTTTTTTGCCAAGTATAGAGATGGGAGGTAGCTGGTCAGTGTAGAGCTCTAACCTGACCACAAATGGACAGTGGAAGCCCCTCAGGATTTGCTTTACTGTGAGGATTCGCTCTCTGTGGCCTGGGCTTGCGACCGCATGCTTTCGTACGATCTTCAGCGCAAACACACGGCTGCCGTCGTTCTTCAGGTGCACCTGGAGGAGGAGCAGAGGGATTCGTGATATGCAGAAGTGAGGCAATGAATACGAAAGCACACAACAATAAAAGGTCTTGGAGAAGAACAGTTTATTTCTTTAGCTTTTTAGAGTCTAGAACCCAAAAAGAATAATTTTAAGCAGCTCAGCTTCAGTTTCTAATTACTATTTTCCATTGTGCGTATTCTTTCATTTTCTCGACACTGCAAAAACTCCTGATCTAACCAAGACTCGCAATCTTATTTCTAGCCTAAAAGTCTTCTTGATCTTGTTTTGAGAATAATGGAGCAGATTTATTTGCATGCCCTACTGGGGGCTGACCCAGGGTGAGTCCCTGCCTTGCGCCTGTAGACCCCGGCATGGTTCGAATTATGGGAGGTACCCTCAGATCAATACCCAAACCAGAGACAAAAGTAGCGGTTAGGGGGCGTGTTATGAAGTGTTATGAAGGCAGTACCCCCCGATTATGGGGGGATAGTTCACACTCTGGCCCCCGGGATAGACTACGGTTACCCGAGACCCCAGTAAGGATTAAGCAGTTACAGAAAATGAATGAATGAAACATGTTCACATGCACAAGTATCGAAGTATCGTATCAATAATCGGTATCGATACCTGTATCAGTAAAATACTAAACAAAACCAGCCCTGCTGACACTGGTGAAGCAGCCTGATGTCTAAAAGGTGTTTTGAATTATTTTGTATTCGATGAGAAAGTGAAAATGAAAGTCTTGTTTTGGAGAAACACAGTTTTTGCCACAATTTTCCTGTTTTATTGACATAAAAAACTGGACAGAAAGGAAAAATCATACCCATCAATACAGAATATAAAAGGGATGTAAATGTAATTCGATGCCTCTGAGGCTCCAACAGCATTTACTCAGTATATGAATGGGCACAGTGGATCCATAAGTACAAATTAAAGCAGGAAATCAAAGGTCGGGATGAATGATTAAGACTGAAATACACAGTGAGCAAAGCAAAGACCCCCCACACACACATATATACACACACACACACACACTCACACTCACAGACTGCTTCTTCTCCTGGTGTTTAATGCTCACCAGCTGTGTGATGCCGTACCGTCCCTCTCCCACATTACACAGCACCTGGACATCACTGGACGACACGTCACCCGCTCCAGCGTCCTCTTCCTCCGCCCTGCTGATTCACAGGGCCGGCTTTAAACTTCAGATAAACTTTAACACTAGAACCGCCAACATTCCCGGCCCCCCTAGAACCGCCAAGGGGGATCATTTTATGACCCCCTGCTGAAATAGCGCCAGCGATGCTAATATGTGATTTCTAGAAGCTGAGAAGTGGCTCATTCACATCGTCTTTTTGAAATAATAAAGGAGACTCTAGAAAATAAGTGTTTCAAATATATATTTTTGTCTTAATCAACCGGGAGTGGCAGGGGGGCTGTATACTGTGATCTAAATGAGGGGGTAAACATGACTCCTCGGCGGTTCTGGGTATAAATGGTCGTATTTATTTTGCTTTTTATCACCAAAATCCACTAGATGATTAATAAAGCTTTACGAAAAGTTACGAACTTACAGATGTCGAGTTTTATTTTAACAGAACTACAAGCATTTGAAAATGCCAGCAGGTAAAAATGACCCCATTGGCGGTTCTAGTGTTAAAGCTAGTTTTCATGCACAGCTGATGCTCAGGACAGTACTAGGGGCTGCAGTGAGTGCGTACCTGGCTTTTGGCTCTTCAGTTCCATTCTCACTGGTCACTTCCTGCTCCATTAGAAACCTCTTCAGAGACCTGAGAAACAAGAATGAGTGTGTTTGAATGTTTGAATCGCCATAAAAACAGCTCACATTAAAAACACCAGCCAGACTGACTAACTGTAATGACTGAAAAAATATATGCATATATGAACATAAGTATTGGGACACACAAGTTTTTCAGGGTTTGGGCAACGGCCAAATTTACCATCGGCCCACAGGACAAAAGCACTGGATGAACTGGAACAGAGATTGTGATCCAGACCTTCTTGTCCAACATCAGTGTCTGAACCTCATTAATGCTCTACAGAATGAATGGACACAAATTCCCACAGGAAGCTCTTAGAGCTGCATCATTTTTATTGGGGTAGGAGGAGTGTTGGCTTGTAACACATACATATATTTGTAATAGAATTTACTCTTAAAAAAGATTATAAACTCGTCTTAATATAATTTATCTATTCTTTTATTTCAGAATAACTTCTGTGACCTTGAGAGTTGTGAAAGGCACTTAGGAATAAAATGTATTATTATTATTACTATTATTATTATATACATATATGAAGCTAAGAAGGTTTTCGTTTTTATATAAAGAGGTACTTACTCTCTATCTATAACCAGACATGTGACATCACCCACAGCGATGACACTCAAGGATCTCACCGCCTCTCTGTCGAGAGAAAACACACTGCAAACACAAACCGAGCTTCATCTTCACTTCCAGCTCTTTTCACTAGACCTGCTTTTTGTCCTAAAGGGGCCAACCTGAACAGTTTCCTTGTATTTTATTTATAAAACAATAAAAGTCTGTTTTATGACTATTTGGGCTGAAGATACATTTCGGTGGAAGTTTTTCCAACAGTGTAGCTAGATTTTCATCACAAAGTTAAAGAATACAGAGAATTTTTTTAAAACTCAGACAAGACTACAAATAATAAAAGCCCACAATAACAAAAGCAGCTCTGACAGAAAAACTTTCCTCCGGTTCGACTCCATGGACGCAGTTTTGGGACTGCCATGGCAGGGTCAGAAGCATGTTTAATGTGGGGGCAGGCTGCACCTGAAGACTCGGCTGTTTTCTGGGGGGTGGGGATTCTTGGGTGTTGCCTCATACAAATCGCTGGGTGGATAATTGGAGGTGGGGGACAGTTGATTTTTTGTTGGGGGGTGGACATGTCCTCCCTGCTTTAATGGTTATGCCGCCCATGCCTGTGTAAGTCTGGAAAAGTGCCTTCGGTTTGCTTGTCTTGGCTGATGTAACAGAATTGGTACTTAATGTTCTCCTCAAAGCGTGTTGAGCTGCCTGATGAGAAGTAGTTATGGTGGCATGTGCTAGGCTTCACCTTCTCGGCTTGGTAGTACTGTATGGTGGGGGAAACCTGGAGGGGGGAATCTAAAAACAAAAGAAAGTTGTTGTTTGCCGCTCTTACGGTCGATCTCTTTCCTCAGATACCTGTGGGTATGAGGCTGTGGTGGTTTTACTATAACAGTGGGGACTAAGCAGACACTTGATTTTGGGGAGTTCCTGGTGGCAAGGCACACGTGGAAGTGGAGAGACTACACCCACATAAATCATTTAATATCCAGCAGCAATATTTTTGGAGACCCTTTAACTGTTCCACATCTCTTATCAAGAATTCCCTCAGTAAAAAAAACTACAGCGGCTTTTCTCCAAGCCTGAATGTTTTTGAACTTCCGGCCAAATCTACACAATTTTTCTTGTACTGCAAATACGGTCGATCAACCAAGACATGGCGTCTGAAGTCTGTCGCTCAAACTGATTTGTTCATGTGGTTTCCAACTCTGCTATCATTGAAAAAGACAAAATGAACAGAATTCAGGCTGTTACTACAGTGCTACTACTTAGAAATGCACATTTCTATCCACTGTGAGTCAAATAGTGTTAGAATCCACATAAGCAAGTGTATTTGAGATCACTGAATGAACTGGATGGTGGGATATAAGCGCCTGAGTGTGGGGATCTTAAGGAGCTTAAGAGGGCTACAGCACAAACCTACAATGGCGAACTACACTCAGCAGTCATGTTTCAGCTGAACTACATTTGTAGTGTTTTGATTCTCGTGAGATCAGGTATGACCTCACTGTTCTAGCTCGGTTGTCTCACTGAGTGCAAATAGAAAAGCGAGAAATGCTGGGGTTCCCTGTGGAGCAGTGGCTGGTGGCGCCCCCTGCTGGTCCCAGTGGTTTCTTACCCTTTCAGAGCTCTCTCCCCAAAGCAGTCGCCTCTGGAAAGGATGGACACACACACACTCTCCTCGCTGATGGAGCGTCTCTCCACCACCCTCACCTGACGGAGCATCAGTCAGAAATGTCACATTCACGATTAAACTCTCAACCATAGAGTGAACTGAGGAATATTTTTATATTCATGAAGACATGTTGATCGACCTGCTTAGAGAAGAAATAAGGTACAAACACATTTCCCAAATTTCTAAATAAAAATCTTTCCTAATTTACGTTTACGGCATTTAGCAGACGCTCTAATCCAGAGCGACGTACATCAGTGCTTAAGTAGTCCACAACTGTTCTTAAACCTGTAAAGCTATACTTAAATCAACAACAGCTATTTAACCAAGTTACTGCTGGAGTTACACACCATAACAAACCCTGTCAAAGAGAAAAGCAAGTCAGAGATTAATACACAAGTAAAAACAGTAAAAACAGTTAAAAGGGTTAGTTACATTCCACCCACTAGCAAGGACTCCTGTGCAATGTGACCTTATAACTTATAACTTAAAAAAAAACATTTAAAAACCTTCAAATTTAGCTTAACATATCTGACCTTTAACTTGTGTTTCTCCTTGTTTAAGCTGGTTTACTTTTTTATTTTAGAGGTGTGTGTTTTTATTTGTGCTTTACAAATTTTCCAAATTGTGTTTGTAAAGGTAAAATTGTTCTTATTTTTATACTAATTTTTACCGTACTTGTACTTATTATTTTTAAGTATTAATATGTTTTAGAAATGTTGTGTTTAGTTCAAAATTGTACTTATTTTATATTGTTTTGTGCAGTTGTAAAGCAGGAGTGGTTCAGGATACATTTCACTGCGTGTCTCTATGCATTTGACAAATAAAGAATCTTGAAATCCTGAAATCTCGAAGCACTGCTGTGTTTTACTAGCTAACATGGTGCTAAATCAGGGGTGTGGAACGGTCCCAGAGGGTCATGGTCCAGCAGGTTTTGGTGATTTCTCGTCTCAGAAACACCTGGTTCATCTCACCAGTTAATTGTCAGGTTTAGTGAATGTGTTTGAGAAGGAGAACCATCAAACTGTACAGGACACCAACCCTCCAGGACCAGAGTTTAACTCCCCTGTGGTAAATAATGGGGAAGGGGGGGGCCATCTTACCTGCCCAGAGAGAGCGTGGCCAACTGAGTTTTCTTGGACTTCCCGCCACTGCCTGAGGATCAAACTTGATGACAGGCCATATACTTAGACAGATGTGTCACGGAAAGGAGAAAGAGTTTTTCTTTCAGATTCTGATGTAGGGGTCAGAGAGGTGGGAGAGAGAGGAGTGGTGTGGAGGAGACGGCTGCGATGGCGGCCCCAGAGCGGAGCAGTAACCAGGGTCCACCGAAACAAGGCCTGGTGGTAGGACGGGCATACGGTCAAGCATGGGGTTCGCGATTGGAGTGAGGACGTTCACCCCTCATTAAGTTAAGTGTCCCTTTAGTAAGTTTTTGGGAGACGGATGGGACCATTGTCCCAAGAACTGCTCTTTTATGCCACCCTGGACTCCATGAACTGCTTTTTCCTTTAGCTGGTTTTATACCTGTGCCCTGCTGGAGCGGACTGGACTCCCCCTTTTTCCACCTAGACCAGTGTCGTGGGAAACTCAACCTCTGTCTTAAACAGTGAGACTTGTTACTTTGGCAGCCACGTGGGGCTATGGACAGCTTCATGCAGTCGGAAGTTTGGGTTCAGTGACTTAATTATTTTTAGAAAAAGACTCTTCCAATAAACCTTGAGTTTTCAATCTCAGTTCTGCGCCCTGGGATTCATGGGAGGTTCGGGTGGCTCCTCAGGATGCTGTGGTTGAGTGGAGGTGGCAAAGGCTTCTGCCTCCCCACAAGCCCCCATTTGGGATGACAGATGCATTGCTCAGAAGCGCAAAAGTCATGATTTTTTGCTTATTTTTACATTTTAATTTTGTCACGCACATGAGTCATGTGACTCACAGGAGGAACCGGAGGTGAAGTGCGTTGCATGGTATATAAGCCAAGGTCACGGTGGTAGCTGTCGCTCAGTCATTGTGTCTTCAGCTGCACCCTGCCAGATCATCTTTTCAGGACCGCGAAGTCTCTGGTTTCATACCTACTATCTTTAATCTATTACTCTGGGAGTGTTCTCAGATCAAAGTGTGTGGACTCTCTACTCTCTCAAGCTACTCTGCGACTGGGTTTATCCTCCATGTCCCTGATCAGCCTCTGCTAGACGCCGCCATTAGACAGGACTTGCGTAAACTCTTGTACTGACCCTGAGAGTGGTCTCTTCCCCGGTCAGCTTTAGGAGTAAGGGTTCTCACCCGGCTGGGGATTAAGGAATACTTGTGTTGGGGTGCTGATTAGGTCTATTTGGGTTTAGTGTTTTAGTTATGTATTGGTTGTCTGTACACCTTCACCTTATCCTAGGTTGTGTCAGTTCAGGACTTTGTTTGAGTTTTGGCCCTCATGCCTTCTTGTTTTGTATTTAATAAAAAGTAAGTCATTGGAAATGATACACACTGATACACATGCTACACTTGTGTAATGGTTGGCCTCTCAGTTTGTGACAAATTTGGATATACGGCACTGTGCAAAAGTCTTAGGCACCTTGACAAATTTGTTTAAGCCATTTTTCTGATAAAATGTGCTTCTGCTTGCAAAGTTAACATTAGAATAAATACAAGAAAGCTGTAAAAAATCAGATTAGTTCTGTTTGTACAAGTAGTTGATTCTGTGTGAGCTGGTCAGGAGAACACAGGTTCGTTCCAGGTTCCTCCGCGGTTCCTCCAGCTATTGTTTGGATTGTGAAACTCCATCAGCAGCTCCTGATTTAATTTAACAATTTTACTGATCGAGTCCTGAACTTCCACAAGAACTTCCTGATATACTGAACAGAACATCACTGTTTACTGTAGAATGTCATTTTTCTTTATATTATATATATAAATATTCTTTTCGCAGGTGTCCAAGACTTTTGCAAAGTATTGCATGGTTTTCCTCATCCTGGCCTTAATGACCTTCTGTGGTTATTTCATAGTTTAAAAAAAGGTGAAAAGTAGTAGAAATAATTGAATGGGTTGCAATAAAGAGAGTCAGAGGGGGTTCTGGACCTCCCAGGTGAGTAATGTGGCACCACAAAAGAGAGGCAAAATTGAACCTGGTGGGGGGTCCCTTGTGCAAAAAAATATATAATTCATGCAATGCCTTACAGAAAAGCGTAAATAAACGTTTTTCACACTTTTCGCGGAATGCATTTAAAGTGGTCTGGAACCCCTGGTTCAGTCTTTTTACTGGAACTGTATTAAAAAACATTTCCACCAGTTTTGCAACACACTGCGCATAATCACCCCCTGTAACACCAACCCATGAGTGAGTGCAGAAAAATGCCTGAAGTTCTGAGTCTCAGGGTGCTAGGAAAACATATTATCATGCAAATCTGGGCCCAATTCTCTCCCATTAGGCATCAGCATGCTGACAGTCTGCAGGAAAAGCTCAATTCAGTCTACACCACACAAAGAATGTCACAATCATGCAGAGAAAAAGCAAACTCAGTCAGGCTCGTCCATAAAAATGAAAAAAATGTAAACAGAAAATACAAAAGGAAAGGGAGTTTAATAAGGGACACAGTTCTCAGAGTCCAAGAGCAAAATCCAAAGTTCAGAATCAGTCAAAAATAAACAGCAAATCTAAAGGAACCAAGACTCACAGGGCAAGAAGAGAAATCCAGAATCCAGAAATACGGGTCAGAAAACACAGTAAGGACATAACAGAATAACAGAACACTCAGTAACCAGACTAGGCTACTTCACACAGGCAGACCGTCCTGAAGGTCGTTTTACACCACCTGGGAGTTTAGTACTGATCCTGATCTCCAGTGTGAGATTCTGGAGTGGAGATCTGAAGAGGGAGGTCCGGACTGGGACTCCTCTGCTTCCGCACCAGGCCTTATAAAAAGACTAGGGCTGGGCACGTTAAAGCGTTATCACATTAATGCATTATTTACTTAACACCAACGATTATTTTATCGCTCATTAATGCAGGTTTTTAAAATCTGTTTATTTTGAAATTTATTTCAAATAAATATGGTATTTTGAGCTTGTGGGTGTTCTTGGCTGGGTTTTGTGAGGTTCAGGTGTCCCATTACTTTTGTCCATGCGAAGTTTATTGTTATTCTTAAGCTTCATTAGCCTCAAGCGATGGAAAAAGTATTGAAAATATAACAGATAGTGTAGTGCTCATTTCTCATAAATCTATTTCCTTCACGTATTCATAAACATAAAAAATGGATCGTTATTCCTGCGGTGTCCTTAGAAATAACCTTTACAAACCAAACTGAAGTGGTATTGGATGTTAGTAATGAAGGGAAGGCTCTCGCAGGCAGTAAAACATCCATGGAATGGATTTCAAATTTAATAAATAGCTGTTATTCTAAGGCAAAGAAGTTTTTGGCACTTCCTACCAGAGCAGTGAAATACAGGAACGCTTCGGCCATTTTTCTCACCTGCCCGCGGCTCACGATGAAGAGGGCGTCTCCTGGGCAGCCGTGACGAATGATGTAATCCCCCTCCCTGAAATGGAACTGGCAGAAAGATGTGTGTGAAACTAGCAGAAAATTATATGTGTGTATTTATCTCTTTATGAGGACCAAATACCCTTATGACAGGAACACTGGAACATCTGAAGAAGTGGGAAATTTTCTGGTCCTCTAAAGACAATGTGCTATTTTCACCACTAATTTAACTTTTTAGGAAAGAGTGATGCCTTTGGGTTACTGAGGTTAAGGTTAGATTTACTATTACTGAGACGTAGCATAACACTGCATTCAATGGAGCGTATTCACAAATATAGCAATACCAACTTTTTAAACATAAAAGCAATACTGCATCATCTAATCCAGCATTTTGGGGCTGACATTGACCTGATCTATATCCTGAAATGACAATAACAACACCAACTCTACCATAATACATAAATAATACATGAGGGTTAAACCAATGCAACACACAGTTGCACCCAAATCTGCACCGGAGGTCTGTAATGAAGTCCAGATGAATCAAAATCTATGTGGAGGAAAAATCTCAGACTATATATTAAAATGAGAGATTCATTTCAGACTCATTTCAAAGGGCTCATATCACAGAAAGCTGAGTGTTCCTCAGATTTTTGAGATGAAAGAGCAAGATGTAGCATGTAAACAAGTCTCAGAACGTGCCTTTCCCTCATTGGTCCATACAGTCACACAAAACAATACATTTATGAATCTGCATCTATACAGCCTACACTTTAGTCCCCTTTAGACTGCTGTTTTAATTAAAACAATGCAGCCAATCAGAAGGACAGCCAATCAGAACAGAGTTCATTTACACATACAGTAACTTTTCATGTGGGTTATGTTCTAAGAGTACCCGTGTATAGTGAAAAAACGCATTGTGATGTGGTTAAAAAATGCCTAAAATTTTTATAGTGTATAACCACCAAATATGCTCCCAAAACACCTTCATTTCATTTAAAACTCATTAGCCTTAAAGAAAATGTAAAGGTAAACCTGTATCCGTACTGTACAGTTTACACCGAACTCCTGCAGTGCGAGAATGTAAAAACTGATTTTATTCTTGTATAGACTGTACTGTAAGTCATGCACAGGCATTTTTTTGGTATGCAATGTTGTTTTCTTTGGTATAAGCAGGTCAATACAGTAACAAATGTATTTAATTTAGAGTAATAAAAATACAGGGCTTTAAGAAGAAGGCTTTAACACTCAAGACGCTCCAAGGGGGAAATTCTGGACTGCAGCTGCGTCAAAGGGCAGCAGCCAAACAGCAGCAAGGAGAAATAAATACTGTTCTCGGATAGGCTACTTTCAAACCTCCCGCCTCTGAGTACAGCTGACTGTGATGTCCGGGCCTCGTGTGCCACGGCCCTTCGGATGCTGGTTGTTTATGTTGTTTATGTCCGTTCAGGTGTCTGGTTGCCTTGGTAACAGCCATGCCCAAACATAAACACCCAGTACGAGGACGAAGGGGTGTGGCACACGAGTTAGGGTTAGGGGTAAGTTTAGGGTTAGGGTTAGGGTTAGAAAACTTTAGAATCAGAAAACTTTATTGCTTAAAAACCCATTAGCATTAGCAATTACCATTAGCAGCGTGTGGCGAGTCAAAACAGACTTTTTCTTTTTAGGGCGGTTGACAATTTTTTAGTGTATTACCGCCACTGCTGGACTTGTGGCAGTAATACAATTCGGTTCTAAGAAAAAATCAGCGTTAGACTGAATTTGCAAATGCTGATACATGCACACTACACCAGATACTAATGAATGGTTTAGAGTTGGAATCATATTTGTATCTGTGACAACTCGAGCCACCCTTTACTTTGCTGCAATGGGAGCCACGGATTAACACAAAGAGTAACTAAGCACTGAAGGTCATACTTTTTAAGGACTCAATGCACCAGGTATGTTTGCAAAGTGCCTTTCATGGTGCACCAAATCATTTCATGATTTTTTAAAACTATTTCTGTATTTTTGACACATAGCCCTAGCCTTGACTTTGATACTCGTGGTTTTGTTGTTGCCTGTGCTCTGTGCAGAGTGTGTTAAAGACTACAAACTTCGATCACCTCTTTGTCTGAGACGTTAGTTTGAGTTTCATGTCAAACTCTTTATCCTGTCCTCTCTCGTTTCATCACTACAGACCAGGGATATGAACGAGGTCCAAAAAGGCCAGTTTTGATGAACACTATCACAAGCATTAAGCCGGTGCCGTCTGGTTCTGCAAATCCCCCTCTATTCCTGATCACACCCGAGAGTCAACACTGCTTCTGCATGAGGCGGACGCCAGGCAGCGCGTGCGCTGAGTGAGAATTAGCTCCTGCGGACTGAATGAGAACTGAGCTGGGACTGAGACACTTGCTGCCAGAACTCCAATACTCTAAGGGCTGGTTTCCTGGACCCATTTTAAAACTAAGGCTAAACTATAATAACCTTTCAATGGCAATTATCCTTAGTCTAATCTGGAAACCAGCAAATACAGCTCTGCTATGGTTTTACAAAGATTTGGAATATTGAGTGGTGATTCATTAGCACTGTAAGACTAGGCTTAATGGATTTGTTGGCCTAAAATGTACAAAAGTAACCAGACACCTGCTAACTTGCATTCAGCCACAAGCATGTTAGCGAGGGATGGACCAGTTAGGTCTTCCAGGTACAGGGGGGTTCTCGGGTTACAACAGTCTCAGCAAATGACATTTCGAGTTTGAGACACTCGCTCACATAACTTTGGTTGCTGTGGATGGAGGAACCTTGAACAAAACCTGTGTTCTCCTCACCAGCTCACACAGTATCAACTACTGTAACACACAGAACTGATCTGAAACTGTTACACACACAGAACTGATCTGATACTGTTACACACACAACTAATCTGATACTGTTACACACAGAACTAATCCGATACTGTTACTTTCAAGTGAATAAAATTGCTGGCAAATGTTCTGTTAACATGAAGCTTAACATGAAGTTCACTTCTTCAAGCTATTGGTAAAAGCACTTACGGAAATTCTTTGGTCAAGATACTTAAAAGGTTTGAGCACAGATGAGATCATAACAAGTCCATGTATTTTCTAGACCAACTTAAAACAACAAGCTGCTAGAATCCCATTCAAGCTCTAGCTGAAATTAGCATGGAACTGTTTTTTCCCTTTATGGTTCATTTGCTTGTTTGGTTTTGATGTTTGTAGCTTGAACTGAAGTTCTAACAGTCAGAAATCACCAGCACCTAGTAGTTTTTGGGGCAGCTGGTGGTCTGGTGGTTAAAGAGTTTGCCCTGTGACCAGAAGGTCATGGGATCGAAGCCCAGGCCTGCCAGTGGCACCACTGAGGTATCCTTGAGTAAGGTACCGTCCCCGGGCGCTGTGTTTATGGCTTCCCGCTACTTCACTTGGTGAATGGGTTAAATACAGAGAAATAATTTTGTGCTGTGGCGTGTTCACATATGACAGAATGGTCACTTTACACACACACACACACACTCTTAGTCCACTTAACCGATATATGCTTTTATAGTTGCACTGGAAAACAGTGGGAATTTCACGGTATCACAGTCCTCAGATAATTTGTTGGCTGATAAAAGATATACAGTAATCCCTCGCTTTTCGTGGGGGTTACGTTCCAAGAGCATCCGCCTATAGTGAAAAAACGCATTGTTGTGTTTTGAAAATACAAACATTTTTATAGTGTAATCCCTAAATATGCCCCCAAATCTGCTCCCAGAACACTTTAATTTAATTATTGAACTCAGTTTAATGCATTTCCCTTAAAGAAAATGTAAAGGTAAATAAATAATCAGAATCAGGAAAGTTTATTGCTTAAAAAAATGTTAGCATTAGCGGTTAGCATTAGCAGCATGGAATGGACAACCTTTCGGGCATTTCTTAGCATATCTATATATACTCTTGGGTATATGGAGACTTGGACACACTAATGCTCTCCTACCTCTTCCAAAGCATCCGAGACTTTAATGAGAACGTCCTCCGCTAGGGTGCAGAGCAAGGGCACGCTGAAGAAGGGAGAGAAAATCACATGAGTGTGGTTCACTTAAAACAAAAGAAACATGGGGCAAAGGATTCTTTAAGCAATGATGAACCAGGTTTTTACACACACACACACACACACACACACACACACACATACACACACACACACACACACACACACACACACACACACACATATATATGTCTATTAGGGGTGTCACACAATATTTTATTTTTTCTTATTAATTACAAGCTCTCTGATTAATTCATCTAAATTAATCTTACATGTTTTTACTGTAAACATATTTTAAAATGTAAATGAATTTTGGCACATGAGTACATGAATAATCAACATTACAGACTTCCAGCGTCTTTTTTTATTTAATAACTGTTTCTGTTCTGTTCATGGGCTGTAATGGTCACAGCCATCAAAATTATGACCTAATATCCTGAGGGATAAAAAATGCTTCAGCAAGAACAATGGTAGAACCATGTCCATCTATAAGCTCCAGTTTAAGACAATGTACAGACAAGCATGGGTGTCAGAAGCATGTTAATGTGGGGGTGCGCTGCACTCTGCGTCTCGTGTGTTTCACCCCGAACAGTTCCGGTGATCATTTCATGCTATGCTGTCGAAAAATGCTCCCTTTATGTTTATACAGTTTATAGTCAGTTTATAACACTGATAATGATGAGAATAGACAAATAATATGTTTAATCTGAAAAAATATATTGTTTTTAAATGAGAGGAGTCTAGATAGACAGAGAGATCTTTAGAGGTGATAGAACCGTTTATACAGTCCGGGTCTGTGATCCTGTGAAACAGGGGGCTCTGATTCTGCAACTCTGTGGAAAAATGCTTCCTTGAAGTTTATCCAGCTGCCAGAATCCCGAGGAAGCACAGATTTATGGGCGTGGCTCTGAATCCCCAGACTGTGGAACTGCTCATGTGCAGAAGGGCCTGGGAGCACGTCTGGATGGGCAGCATGTTTCAGCAGAACACCGAACCGCTTTAAGTCACGTGGTGCAATTAATCAGAGTTAATTTTTGAACAAATCATTTTGACACCCCTAATAAATAACACAAATTAAAGGCTTCATACTAGGGCTGTAAAGCGATTAATTAAAATTAACTAGTTAATCGCAAATCTGGAAAAAAATTAATCGTGATTAATCGCAATTCTATGTCAACCCAATATATAATATATTATGAACACACTCAGTCATCAATTTTACAAAGAAGGCTTTGTTTATTTGTTTTTCCCAACTCTGTCACACTTTTAAAAGCTGTGAGATAAAAACAAA
>JBBPDE010198027.1:0-16748 GCA_037974605.1 Nannopetersius ansorgii
GTACATTTGCAATACTGATACTGTTAATATTGCGCAGCTCTACTGTTACTCAATAAACACGGACTGAAGCACATTAAAGTAGCTTACCTTTGGCATTTACTCTGCAGGTCATAGATCTCCTCCACCTGAACCCCCTTCACACCTGAGCATTAAAAACAACAAACACGCAAACAAGTAAACAAACTTCTGTCATGTGACTTCAAATAATGTCAATAATGAATTAGGAGTAGGGATGCACTCAATTTTTTAGCACGACCGAAAGAGTGATGACGAAAGCAACAACCCCAACATGCATGTGCCAGATTGGATTAGAGTCAACATGTCTGCCGTGTGAGCGTGCAATGCCAAAATTTCTAGAGGGGGTGGATCCACAAAGACTCTCAACTTTGGGATTAATTTATCATATAAAATCAAAACATTCCGATTGCCAGAAGAGGCGAGACCCTTCGAGCAAACCCACACCGTCTGTGTTTTTAAGGAGGCAAGAAAGTTTTCCAGTGATTCCAGTTAATATATGGCCTGTGGCAGTCATTGCTTTGATACACTATTTTGTTATAGGCCTAAAGAGAATGTTGTTATTTCATTCAAGTTTTCTAAAGCACTTGTTCTGAATGCACTTTGCTCAGAACATTAAATTGTACTTGAATTCACTTGTTTTATGAGAGAAGATATTTCATCGTATAATATTTCAGCTATCTTGCTTTTCGTCTATTCATGGGTGTGACCAAGTAAACTATTTTATTCAAAATTGTATTTTATATTGTGCATTGTTTGAATGCTAAATAAATATTTTCATAGTTTTGTAATAGATTTATTCTTTGAACCATGAATATTAATTTATGCAAATTGCAATGCTTGATTTTTTGTGGAGAACACACAGTACCAGCAATATAACGGGAATATGACAAACAATTGATATAACATTTTTTTTTAGGGTTTCGGTTTTCGGTCAAGTGTTTCCTCATTTTTGGTTTTCGGTTTCTGCCAAAAAATCAAATCAATGCACCCATAGGTGGCTTCAAGGTTTTCTCACCGAAGTCCTCCACCAGCAGGGTGAACAGTCCTGAAAATAAAGCAAAAAGTAAAATTCTGGTTAAATTTTACTATAAAAGCTCAAGAAATACAATAATAAAATCAAGAAATACAATGTCATTCTAAAGCATTTGGACTGAAATAAATGGGTTTTGTTAGGGAACATCTTAAGACTCTCTAACAGGCACTAAAATGGAGAAAATGTGAGGTTGAGAATTGTGTTCCCACTCTTAATGGACAGATGCTTTATAGCTCTCTATTATTCCGAAAAATACCTCCATTATGTTACAGTTGAAATCAACAAAAACATTTTCAAAGACGGTAAAGTACTTTATGTCCGGGTTTTGCTTTATTTTAGCCTCACAGAAAATTCTTATAAGAGAACAGACATAAGGCAAACGTGTATATTTAACAAGTGTTTAATAAATATATTTACTTTCTCTTAAAACTACAGCATTCTTACAAAACTGTTTAATGCAATGTGGAATTTCTCAAATGACCTAAATAGGCCTGTTTGGTTTTTGTTAAAGTAGCAATTTAGGACATCATTTCACCCTTTTAGGCTGGGAGAGCTGTGCAACATATCGTCTGTTAATCATTATCATGATATGGGTCTCCGTAGTACTGATATCAGAAAAGGCTACCATATGCAAATAACAAATCAAAGTGTTACCAATCACACTAACAAATACATTAACACTGTTTGCTACGTGAGTCTGTATTAGCCAGAAAATGTATTGTTTATTCATCATTACTGACTTATTAAAATGTCCTTAATATAATTATAATTACCATATGTAGCAGTAAAATTACAGATTTTCTGTCCATATCGTGCAGCCTTAAATTAAACTCAAGAAATTCAGAAAAAAAACCGTTTAAATGCCTAAAGTAAATGGCAAGATGTACCTTCAACACTCTCTAACAGGCACTAAAACGGAGAAACGTTCCGCAATGAAGGCTGAGAATCGTGTTTATGGGTTGTTATTGTTTTGACTATGATTATAAATAATGTTGTTGATGGTGGTGTTGTTGTTGTTGTTGTTAGCCGTTAGCCGCTACTCACCCGGGTCGCTTTCCAGCTCCAGCCAGCCTTTATTCATGTTCATAGTTTTAAGCCTTCTCTCTGGGTCACATAGGAGCCCACGCTTCTGTAAAAATCATCATTAATAACAGAAATTCATCATAAAATGGATTTTGTCTCTGATTTTTAGCGGCGATGCGCAGAAACACAATAGAGGAAGCGCCGGGCTCGTGCGTCATCAGCGCGAGACCAACTGTAGTTTACACAAAGACTCATCGCGCGCGTGCGCACAACCTGCTCCCTGGACAAAGCTTCCCACGCTCTGGTCCCTAGTCCCTGCTCCCCCACACGCACTGTTATTTCACCCATCGCTCCCTCGCACGCCTCTCCCTCAAACACCGCTCATCCACACAACTCTCCCTCAAACACCGCTCATCCACACAACTCTCTCCACACCGTGCTTATTCCACCACACATGGTTCTCAAGTTCACATAGTCCATATAGGCCTACAGATATGATGTGGCTGTTTTGAAATTTTACTACTGAACCATAAATGTTTTCAGCCTGCAGCAGTTTAGCCCCATCCACTCATGCTGAAGTTGTAGGGACTGTTTCAGCCTGGACTGGTTTTAGAATTAAGTCAAAACATATCAAAATTATGTATAAACATTGGTTTTACAGGAACCTAGCAGCAAAAAGATATTTTAACTTCAGAGAGGATGAAAAATGACAGCATTTGGGTAAAAATGAATCAGGGCTTTTTTGGTGCATAGACCAACACAAATGTCATAAAAGGACAAGAGATGGCAAAAAATGTATTTGTAAAATTGTGGGCTTTTAAAACATGCTCCAGCCTCTTCTGACCAATCAGCTCTGACCAGTCCAATGCCTCAACATCAATCACAGCCTGACTCTACTTACCTCTGCTCAAAGGCCCAAGACCTGCATTAAGACTTTTCTCAATTTCAGCACCATAAAAGGGCAAAACAAACTTCTGAGACCCTCTCTGTCTTCATCATCTCACAAATTTAACTAACACAAATTTCACAAATAACATTTAAAAAGCACTGTCTTTTGTGCGATCTGAGGCTCAGGTTGTTCCTCTCTGTGTGATCTGAGAGGGTTCTAATGGTTCCTCTTTGTGTGATCTGAGAGGATTCTAATTGTTCCTCTCTGTGTGATCTGAGAGGGTTCTAATGGTTCCTCTTTGTGTGATCTGAGAGGATTCTAATTGTTCCTTTCTGTGTGATCTGAGAGGGTGCTGTTGGTTCCTCTCTGTGAGATCTAAGGTGGTTTCTTTGCTTTTTTTTTTTAAGTGTTCTGATTTTTCATCTCTGTCGTCTGAGAGGGTTCTGGTTATTTCTTTCTGTCTGATCTGAGAGTGTTCTTAATACCTCCTCTGGTACAATCTTAGTCTACCAGCAACTCTTGATGTAAGTCTGGGTTTACAGGTGTGAGGGGCATGTTTTCTTATGAACTATAAGGCGCCATGAGCCTCTCCCAAACCAAACACCAGAAATGTAAATGTTAATCTAAAATGTAAGTGTAATTGTACAATGTAAATGTAAACGGAAGCTTAAATTTAACACAGGGAAAAAGGGTGAAGGTAAATATAAAGTGCATACCGTAAATGTAAATGTGAGTGTAAATGTAAATATAAGTTCACTTTTTATATGCCCCGGTGGAAGAGTGGAACCTTCGAGCGGCATCGTTTGCGCCACCCCGTGACGCCTTAAGGGTGACACAGATGGAAACTGTAGTAGAAAAATAAAATAGTCCAGTTTTGGTGTTTGTGTGTGCATAAGAGCGGCTGAAATCCTGGATGGGGCGCCGGGGCGGCGCGGCGCAGCGGCGGTGAGCAGCGCGGGAGGTCAGTTTGCCGGAGGAGCGCGGCGCAAGCCCCGAGAGGTGAAGCTTTATCTGTAGTTTTTCTTCCTGAGGGTGTTAGCATGGATGCTAAAGCTAAAGCCCTGTGGACAATGGAGGTTAGCTCTGCGGCTAACAGTTAGCATCGCGGTTAGGGCTCTCGGACCCGGTCTATACCTCCAGAATACACTATAAACAGAGGAGAGTGTGCTGCGCGGGGGGTGTTCGCGGGCGCGTGTGTGTTTGTATGTATGTTTGCGTGTTTATGTGTGGTTGACGGTGCTGCTGTGTTGCTGCAGCCTCGAAAAACCACACAGTGGAGTCCTGAAGCGCCCAGACGTCCCAGTTTAGCTGTTTTAAAGGGTCCAGTAGATGGACATCTCCATAGAAACACACTGACCCTGAGGTTACTGTGCTAGTGGGCTCAAGGGGTACTGATTTAGTCCTCATCAGTGCTAGAGCTGCACGATATGGACTGAATATCAGTATTGTGATTTTACTGTTACGTATTGTGGTTGAAATTTCTTTCACTATCTCAAACTGCCCAAATCATCACTGTTCTGGAATTAAAACGTTTTAAAGGAAAATGTAGAAAATATTGGCCATTTAAAAGTCAACGTCTTTATTGGTTAAAGATGAAAATAAACAAAACTTGTTTGATTACATCAAGACCTTGACTCGTCAGAAAACCTTGAGCTGTGATTGGTTAGAAGCTCATTTGCATATTGTAGACTTCTGCTGTGTTCACATTTGTGTTTATAATAATTTGTTTCTTAAACACTGTTGTGGTATGTAATCACTAATCAACATTAATACAATAAGGAAACTGTTCCTCATTCACCAAGTGTACCAGTGGGTTGCCAATAAGGGGCGCCCGTGGAGCAGTGTGTGAGACAGTATCTTGTTCAAGGGTACCTCAGTGGTGCCACTAGCAGTCCTGGGATTCAAACCCACAGCCTTCCACTGCTCACTAGCCAACAGGCCACCAGCTGCCCCAAAGTTGTTGTAGCTCTGTGTCTCTCAGCCCAGTGAGAGAGTTGGTTGTTCAGGTTGTGTGTTCATGATTGTTTCATAACGAGGCGTCCAGATTGTTTGAATAATTGATGCTGTCCAGACGTCTGTAACGAAGCCGGCATCAACCATCTCTTCTGTCAGCACCAGCTGTCTGTGTTGCAGCAATGGTAGATATGTGGGTGATGGATAAATAAAACAAAAAAAGAAGAAAAATTGCAGAGGAGGAGGGTTGTTTTTGTTTGTTTTGTTTGTTTTCGTTTGAGGGATCTGTTGGGGTTTTTTTTGGGGGGGGGGGGATGTATTCCTAAATACAGCCAAGCTCTTGTATCGAGTCCATAGTGTATTTCATGTTTATAGACAACAGTTAATTATAGAGTGTCAGAAACCACATAAACTGAACACTAAAGGTGTTTTAGAATGTTTGGGAGTTTTTGGCAATAAAACATCTATTGAATGATTTGTTACTCTCTGTCATTTTTGTCAGATTTTCTGCCTCAAAATGTGATCTGAAAACATGATATTCTTTAAATGTAGGTGACGCTTTACTGAAAGGCAACATTCATAACGCTTCATTACACCTATGTAAATATTTTATGACAGCTGACAAACACACACACACACACACACACACTGCAGTGTAGTGTTAACTAGATCCAGAAACTATTCTGTGGTGTCAGCTGGGTCCTCTTTGTTTTTGTTCCATGAGGAATCTCCACAGAAAGGGATGTTGTGTTTCCTTAATGAATGATGCTGGGTCATTAGCAGTGCCTGTGGTGTTTTGGCGGACTGTCTGGGCGTCCTGCAGGGGTTACTGAGTGACTGTAATTGTGCTGATTGAGGTTTATGTTCCCTCTGTGTAAAGCATTGAGGGTGACAGCCAGTCGCCAAGTGGCTAAACACCAGCAGTCAGAGAGAACAATCGATGAACCATCATTTTTCTTCTTAAGCATGCAAAGTGACCATTTGTCATATGTAAACACAACACAGCACAGCACACAATGTGAACTGCATGAAATTCATCCATTTAACCCATTCACCAAGTGAAGCAGAGGGCAGCCAGGAACACTGCGCTCTGGCGGAGCTGTGTGTGGGGACAACACCTTACTCAAAGGTACCTCGGAGGTGCCACTAGAAGTCCTAGGATCTGAACCCACAACCTTCTGGTCATATGGCCAAGTCCCTAACCACTAACGGAGAGACTCCCTAACCACTACCCCATAGTTCCCCTGATAGATGTGATGACTGGAGTACACAGTTAAGTGTTCCAGTTTCCAGTATTTCAACACTGAAATCACTGTAATACTTAGAGAATAAAAAGGCTCACAGCTGTGACTGTTTTAACAGGACAGTAAACCTGAAGCCCCTTGTTAAGGGTATATAATATTACAGTCTCCAGCCACAAAACACAAGGGCCTTAATTACTGAGTAGTAAATGTCTGTGTTTATTAGCTAGATTCAGTAACTACTGTGATGTAAGCTATCTTACATAAATGTAAATGTAAGCTAGATGATAGATAGATGTTAGCTGGGGCTGGTGGTTAGGGAGTTGCACCAGTGGTCAGAAGGTTGTAGGTTTGAATCCCAGGAGTGCTAGTGTAATCACTGAGGTACCCTTGAGCAAGTTACTGTCCCCACACACTGCTCCCAGGGTCTATGGTCTGTTCACATGTGTCTATAGGGGGTCACTTTACATTAAAATACAATCATTTGATAGACGCTTTTATCCAAAGCAAGTATAAGGACACATTAAAGTTTCAGGACAGTGTGATAACCAAAAAAGAATATTTAGCACTAAATCTTTAAAAAGAAATGTCTGTGTTGTTGGCTAGGTCCAGAAATGTTTGTGTCGTTATCTAGATCCAGCTTGACCAAGAAACTACTTTGTTATTAGCTAGGTCAAACTAGGTTGAAGTACTGGCTTGGTAACGTTGTCTGTAACACAGAATGCTCTATTTTTGGTGGAAGGAATCAGCGGTGAGGTGAGCAGACCGCCTGCGAGCAGATCAGAACTGAGTGTTACTGCTGCTGAAAGGTCCATGTTATGAGGACCTGAATTAGACTGAACTCCATTAAGCTTCGAGGCCCAAGCTGATCATCTGTGGGGGGGAAAAGGGGGGAAATTCTGTTAAATTTTCTGATCATTCTGAAATCACTATAATTAAGTGACAATAGTATTTGTTGCTGGGAGAGCAGAAGGCTGTGAGAGTGAGTGTGTCTGTGAGAGTGTGTCAGTGTGTGCTGTTCAGCCTACTGGCCTATATTCTCTGAGCCATGCTGCAGAGAGAGGAGGCCTCCAGTACCTGTCTTACGTAACTCGGTGTTATATAAGCCATTTTCTTTTTTTCTTCAGTTTCTTTCTCTTTCCTGTTCCATGTTTCCAAATTTTCACTTTTTTTTTTTTTTTTTTGTTGTACTCATTTTCTCTTAAACATCTTTACTTTCGCTATGATTTAAATACATTTTACAAACCTTGTTGAGTTTATAAAGGTCTTGGTTCCTGGTCAATATTTTTGGTGAAACCACCTTTCATCCCCGGCGCACGCCGCAAAACAAACTCAGTACCTCACCGTAAACCCTGGGCAGCCTGATTTTCTTGCCCTAAGTACTTCACCTCCATGTTCAGCTTTTGCTGCCTTATATTTTGATGTTTCTTCTCTCTCCTGCTCTTTCCTCAATCTCCTCATAGTTAGTGTTCAATCACTAAAAAATATAAAAAGTAGTTAACTGTGCATATGTTACAAACACGTAATAGTAATGTTTATTTTAACAGTACATCATTAACAATATTAAAAACATAACTGACCTCCTTCTCACCTTATGAATTAAGTCTACCCTCCTGGTCTTCTTAATGAAGTTCACTCTGTCATACCAGCATACCTCGAAAAGCCAGGGTCTGCGAAGATTTACATTGAAATGAATGGGGATTCTATGATTAATTAATCAGAGAGCTAACAATTAATTAGATAATTCTTTTATTGCTATACGTGTATGTGTATACCTATTAGGCTTGTCATGATACTGAAATATCAAACTTAGTACCGATACTAAGGATGCTACTCGATACTATTTTCGATACTACAAAATGAAAGTGTGCTCAGGGGTCATTGCACCGGTTCTCTGCGTTGAAGAGCTGAGGGTCCCTATAAAATTTTGCGCCGCTCGGTTTGAGTAGACAAACAATATGCTCCGTTTATTTAATTTGAAGCCCTTTGGCTAAAAATTAAGCTCAGATGGATACATATGACAAAATGTCAGTGTAGGAAAGTGCCATTGTAATATCTGTAGTTATGCCAAGTGTTTTGACTGTGAGTGCGTGTCTGTTTTGGCTGTGAGGTGGTCTGTGAGGATGTGTAGGTAACTGTGTGTGTGTGTGTGTGTGTGTGTGTGTGTGTGTGTGTGTAGAGGATGTGTAGGTAGAGCTTGGGCGACGTCATGTCTGAAGAGGTGATGTCGGAGAGCGATCTGGAGCCCAGCCTGAACAGCGAACAGGAGGAGGACGAGGAGGAGGTGGGAGAGGAAGGTGATGGAGAGAACGACGCTGATGATGATGATGATGATGACGACGAAGATGATGATGGTGCACAAGGTACCCACTGCTTCACCTGTTCAGGATTCTTCAGCCACTTTAGGATGATAAAGATAAAACAGGGGCCACTCTGGTCCTGGATGGCTGTTTTCCATCAGCGTGTCGATTTACCTTCTTAAACACTTTTTTTTTTTTTTTTTTACCAAAACACAAAAACACAGTGCGCTTTTTCACGATACCCCCGCGAACGTAACCCCCGCGAACGTAACCCCCGCGAAAAGTTCTGTATCATTTGCTGGATGTTCATTTGGAATGAGTGGGTCCAGCTTGTCCTTGCTCAGGATGTCTTGGTCTCCCCAGATCTTTCTTCCACTGAGCTGCAGTGACAACCTTAATTAAGATAATTAAAATTCTTTTGGTCCAAATTACTTGCCATATGAAGTAAGTTGAATCGTCGTGTAATTGATTGGGTTTTCCTTCTCTTCTCCACAGACCAAACAGAGGGAATGGAGGTGGAACATGTGGAGCCTCCAAGCCCCGCCCATTCATCTTCCCAATCCAGTGACTCCTCCCCCTCAACACCCCTCCAGGCCTCCTCCAGATCCCCGTCCAGGCCGCCGTCTCAGCCCTCATCCAGTTCCACTTCTCGACCTTCATCCCCTTCAGCATCTCGCGGTCAGTCTGCCGCTGGGTCCAGCCCTGAGAGACCCAGCAACACCAAGAGGAGGACCAAGAAGAAGAAAGAAGAAGAGAAGAAGAAGAAAAGCACTAAACCTGCCAAACCTGCTCATCTGAGGAGGAACATCAGGTGTGATTTCACTTGTACTGAATTGCATTTCTGCGAGAAAATGTGAAGTATGATTGCATGGGTACTGCAAAATCTGTATTTTTAGTGATGTAAATCTACTCACGGTATGATATTGACCCGGCACCTGTTCTGGCTGTGTTTTACTGCTGAACCACAGAGGGGCCTGTTAACTCACTGTTTATTACCATGTTTTTGTCATGTATGGTTAAAGACAGCTGAAACTGGTGGAACAAACCAATCTCACCCAAAAAGGGGCGGGAAAAGTGTATGTTGCCGACAAATTGTTTATTTTTAGTTGTCACAACAAACAGTGGTACCTTTTTTTTATATAACTGACCTGAGCTTTAGTGTTTTTAAATCTGCTGTGTCTCCATAAGATTGATTTGTTGCTCCACATTTTATTCGCACTTTTAAGGAGATTCGCCCATCCGCTCATTTTCCCCATAAATAACAGACAACTAGAACACAAAAATTGAATGTTTAAAAGATCAATACTCCTGATTAATCGATCCAAAATCGGTCTACACCAGATATTAAAGAATGTTTTAGCTGTGATCTAATTTCTCGGGAGAATTTTGGCCTAAGGTCCGCCTCGTATACATTTTCCTTAAGGGTAATGTACTAAGCTGAATTTAAAATTAAATTAAAGTGTCATGGGAGCATATTCAGGGGCATATTTTTAAAAGATATATATATATTTTTTAAATATTATAAAAATAGGCTTTTTTAAGCTTTTTTAAGCTTTTTTTTTTTTTTTAAACCAAAACACAATGCGTTTTTTCACTGTACACTCTTGGAAAAGCGGGGGATTACTGTACTTCCGCTCACACTAATAACTAGTGTACATAATATTAGCCTGAAAGAATCTCTTATTACTGGACGTCATTCACGTCTCAGCTAGATTTGTGCAGCGCACACCCGCTGGAGTGATGCATTTGTGTCTAAATGTGTGTTCGCTGTGGTCTTTATAGGAAGCTTCTGAAAGAGCACCAGCTGGAACCGGGAACTAAAGCTGCCCAGCAGGAAGAGCTTGAGAGGAGAAAACGGCTGGAGCAACAGCGCAAGGACTTTCCTCTACCTGCAGGTACACACACACACACGTTATATATGCTTTCGAAAATCAGGAGCATTTTGCTTTTTTTTATTGCTTTTTCTTCATAACCTGAACAGTTGTGTACTTTGAAAGATGATGTATTGTACTGCAGCGCTTTCATCCAGTGGGTTGTTTTTTTTACCAGTTACTGTAAGTTGGAAAATTACATTAGTTTGTAAACGTAACAGCAGCTAGAAAACATTTGTTTGTTTCCCAGGATTTTAAAAGTAAACTCAGCGTTTAAAAGTACTGGAAAGGGTATGAAAACACATGCGCGCATACAAACTAATTAGTGTGTTTCTCTTCCTTTCTCAGTGGACATTCCACCCTTGGCAACTGTTGTTAAAGGTGAGGTGATTTGTCTGGACAGCAGTGGAGATGAAGGAGATTCCAGAGGAGCTGCTCCACCTCTGAAAGAAGCACCCAGAGATGGTATACACACACACACACACACACACACACAAACTATCCCCATTTATAGCACTTTGAGACCCTTCTTGCACTTCTTCCTCCTGTGCAAGGTATTTACTAATAACAGAGCTGAACACCCTCTGATATAGAAGCTTCCATTCTGGTTCTGCAAGACTGTGTAGCAGTTTCAGTTTCTAGTCACTGTATTATTCTAGTGGACTACCTCATTTTATATTGTAAATACTTCTCATATTACACTCTAGACTTCCATTAGCACTTAAGCTTCTGTTTATAGCCACAAGAGGCACACATATGACAAGTGAATTCTCGCCAGATGCCTCCTGTGCAATATTATGCTTGTGGTTTAACATTAGTCACTCTAAGCTTTACATCCCTTTTACACTATCCTGATACTACATTACTGTATTGTCTAATAATTGCTTTGCCTCTGTCTTAAATTGCACTATTTTGAATGTTGCTACATATTGCACTGTGGCCCATGAAGATGCATATCACACCATGTTTGTGTACAAAGTTGCTGATGACCATAAAGTAACCTTGAACCATTAGATGTGATTGAGCTGAGTTCGGGTGATGAAGACACGCTGCCCATCAGCAGTGAAGATGACGAGCGCTCAGGATCGCCTGGCACAGAGGAAAGCAGTGGCTCGCACATCAATGATGCCCTGAACCAGCCTGATGCTCAGGGCAGAGTTCTGGTCAACATCAACCACCCAGCCGAGGAGGACGACCTGTTCCTCGCCTCACAGCTCGCCCGTGCCGTCAAACCACACCAGGTATAACACACACACCAGATATGACACACACCAGGCATGTTTTAGCTTTTTTTAATTCTGTTTTTTTTTTTAATCTATATAATATATATTTGTATGTCACCACTCTTTTTTTGTTCTCTGTGTTTCTGACAGATCGGTGGGATCCGGTTCCTGTATGATAACCTGGTGGAGTCTCTAGAGCGCTATAAGACCAGCAGTGGGTTTGGCTGTATCCTGGCCCACAGTATGGGTCTGGGCAAAACACTGCAGGTCATCTCCTTCATAGACATCCTGCTGCGGCACACAGGAGCCAAAACTGTTCTCGCCATTGTACCTGTAAGACCTGTTCAGTAGTAGAGTAACAGACTGACTTTTCATGTCAATCATGTTGTGGTTTTCCACTGGCACAAGGAACCGAGCTGTACTGCAAGCAAATGTTTTCCATTACAATTAAAATATCCCCGTACCAGTACCTAAGCCGTACTTTACCCATACCCCAAGCCTGATCCAAGCTGCATCTGAGCAGTACTCGCCCCATACCATACCTGACCTGTGTCTTACCTGTACCTGAGCCAGTTCTGTGCCATACTTGTGCTGCACCGGACCTGTTCTGTAGGCGAGCCGTACCATACACAAGCCTCACTGCTTTCTGATTGGTTGAAATGTCATGACAACACAGATTTGGAAAGAGGCAACTGGGTTTTTTTTGGTTTGTTTAATAATGGAGATACAAATTAACAACTAGGAAGTAAATGAAGTAAAAGCTCTACTTTCTTCCGTGCTGAAACAGTACAGTTTAGTTCCTGTATACCTGTGGAAAAGTGCATTTGGTGTATTTGGTACTAATGATGACAATCTCTCACTGGAAGATGTGATAAAAAAAAAAATCATTATTGATAAATTCTCTCCTACATATTGTTCTCTCTCTCTCTCACACACACACACACACTCTTTTCTCACCCCCTCCCCTTTCCAGGTGAACACCCTACAGAACTGGTTAGCGGAGTTTAATCTGTGGTTGCCTGCGGCCGAGTCCATTCCTCCGGACAGCGATCCAGCTCAGATTTCTCCCCGAACCTTTAAAGTGCACATTCTCAATGACGAGCACAAGTAACTACACCCTCTTCACAGATTTCAGTGTGTGTGGAGGTGCTGAGGGATCTCTAACAGACTCACTTAAGCAGTTTTAGATACTGTATGACCCACTGTTCTATGTGAACTCAGACTAAAGTACATTAGCATGACCAATATATTAGCAATCTGGGATGAAGTGGATCATTATAGGGAAAACCAAACACAACCAATTAGAAGAATCTCCTTCCTTTCATTATGTTTGGATCAGTATATTTTAAGCAATTACAGAAGATTAAATTTGCACTCAGAGGTACAGCTGATCACTTTTAGAAGGTTTGGCCCTGTTTAGAACTCAAGTCCCTTAATATGTGATCCCAGTGTCTGAATAGCACATCATACTGTTATATTTTTGTCCTGTGTATTCAAATTTCGGAATTTCTAGTAGTTATTCTAGTTATTCTATCAGTCTCTCTTACTATTATCTAGCTTTCTAATTATTATCTAGTTTATATTTATTTGCTTTTGGAGCTTTTGTTTGTTTCTTTGTTTTTTTGCTGATTCTGTTTACAGTGCTGTGCTTTTTAGGATAAATTTTCTAAATCTTTATTAAGATTTGGTTGTTAAAAATAATTAAACGGATAGACGAATAGATAGGAAAACAAAACAATAATATGAGTAACTGTACAGTGTCTGCTGTATTGATCTGGTTTGTCCTGCAGGACGACAGCAGCGCGGGCGAAGGTGGTGGAGGAGTGGACGCAGGACGGTGGGGTCCTGCTGATGGGATATGAAATGTACCGACTGCTGTCCCTCAAAAAGAGCTTCGTGACCGGGCGCAAGAGAAAGTCGAAAAAACCTGCTGGACCCGTCATCATTGACCTGGACGAGGAGGACAGACAACAGGAGCTCATGAAAGGTCTGTCAGGACGTAGGGCACAGCAATTAGAGCTGAACAATATGTACAGAATATCAGTATTGTGACTTTATTGCAGCATATTCTGACTGTGATGCCTTTATTCCCATATTGTCACTTTTCTGGAATTAAAAAGGTTTAAATATTCACAAATATTCCAGCCAGTCCATATATGGAGCCTAAGCTACAAGAACAGCCTGTTTTCAAGTCTGAAAGGCACAATAACAGAAACGGCTATTTAGTTCTATGGCTGGAAAATTATCATGCAAGAATGAGTATCATGGAATAAAATGAAATGGAAGGAAATTGTACAATATGGGCTCTTTAAAACACCTCAGCCAGTCGGGGTCTTTAATAATAAAAGATTGGACAGAATAATCACAGAAGCTGCTATATGCGAATGAGCCACCAACCAATCACATGTTTTCTGGCAGGGCGACCAATCACAGCTCCAGGTGAATTATTGGGTGTTCTGCTAAATCGATGTCTACTTGTGATCCAACAAAAGTCTAAATATTTTCATCTTTAACCACTAAATACCCTGACTGGCCAAAGTGTTTTCAAAGTGCTCCTATTCTACAGTTTCCTTTTATGTCATTTTTCACCTGATGTTTGATGCGTGACTGGGCGGTGCTAAATAAGGATGTATATAAATGTGCTGGTTTGATGACATCACAAAACTATTAAGAGAAATGGGATGTTTTTGCAGCTGGACTGTATGGATGGGGCAAGTGAACATTTAAGCTTTTTTCATTCGAGAAAAGTGATGATATGGGAACTAGATTGAAATAAATGTGTGGCTGATTTGAGAATAAAATAATTGTGGTTTAATTAAAAATTTAATCTTCCTGGTCATTAGGTATTGAGAAGGCTCTGTCCCGACCTGGTCCAGACGTGGTGATATGTGACGAGGGTCACCGCATTAAAAACTGCCACGCCAGCACATCGCAGGCACTGAAGAACATCCGCTCGAGGCGGCGCGTGGTGCTGACGGGCTACCCGCTCCAGAACAACCTGACTGAGTACTGGTGCATGGTGGACTTTGTGCGGCCCGATTTTCTTGGCACACGGCAGGAGTTCAGCAACATGTTTGAGCGGCCGATCCTGAACGGACAGTGTATCGACAGCACGCCACAGGACGTCCGGCTCATGAGGTACCGCAGCCACGTCCTGCACAGCCTGCTGGAGGGCTTTGTTCAGAGGTGAGTTGATGATACAGGGTATGCTAATTCATGCAAATGCTGTTATGATGTCTGTGTTGTAAGGAAACTCCTTGATGGCACCTCTAAGATATCAAATAAAATAAGATGACCCTTTATTAGTCCCACAGGTTTGAAAGCATTGTTACAACAGCATTAAGAAATAAAGACTAGACCTCGACAAACATCAAGCTCGCAGTCATAAATTTCTTTTATTTGTCAGGTTTGAATACTATTCGTTTTAAATGTGTTCTAATAAAAAAAATAAGGAATTAATCCAGAAATCCAGGTGTGACTGTGTGCATTACAGGGTTAATGAATGCATTTATGAGTTACTTTAGAGGATGTTTCTGCCTGTGTGTTAAAAAGGCAGTTTTGGCATTCACACCGTTCATTTACTTCATTTTTAAAACATTTTAATTAAATATTTTAAATAACTTTTAATTAACTACTGGATAAGTAAATTCCCTATCGGTCTGTAGTTGATATCTTATTACATTTTGTTCTACTTTATATTTAGTGATGAGCCATGATTATTAGAGCTGCTTCTTTAATTTTGAACCATGTGAAAAGCTGAAAAACTCCTGAATGACAATGATAATTATATTTTTATAGAATGTAAGCTAACGCAGATTAACATTAATTCAAATAAACGCTGACATGTTTTATCCTAAGCTCATAACACACATCCACACACTTGTGCGTATCAGTTTTAAAGTGATTCTGGATCAGAGTCTGACTGAACAACTGACTGAAACCTGGCAACTCCTGAATAAAAATGATCTTAAAATTGAGTGGAAAACAAAAAATCTTACAACTTATCTATTACATTATTATTTGTAACATATATGTCTGTTGATATGTTTTGTCTGTCGTTTAGTAGACCTTCACTGTCTAAATCTCTCTAAATCTTTTTCAGGCGAGGTCATGATGTGTTGCGAATTCAGCTGCCTAGTAAAGAGGAGCATGTGATCCTGGTGCGTCTGTCTCCCCTGCAGAGGGCGCTCTATAAGGAGTTCATGAACCGCTTTCGCGAGGCGGGGAACAGCGGCTGGCTGGGCCTCAACCCCCTAAAAGCCTTCTGCGTCTGTTGCAAGGTGACGACCCCTGAAATATCAGTCTTAATTAACCAAATACCCTCTTCATAACCAGCCTCTCTCTCTGGGTCTATAGAGTGTATAGTCAGTACAGCTGTTCTCTCTGTCTCTCTCTCTCTCTCTGTCTCTCTCTCGCACAGCACTGAATGTGAGGCTTGAGCTGATCCTAGATCAGCACTTCAGTATTCAGTGTGTTGGTCTGTTTTGACTCATGTACTTCTGTGTTTTTGTTTTGACTTTTTTGGGTTTTCATCAGATTTGGAACCATCCAGATGTTCTATATGAAGCTCTGCAGAAGGAGAATTTGGCCAATGAGCAGGACCTTGACCTGGACGACCTGAACTCCACCTCAACCACCCGCTGCTCCGCCCCCGGCCTCAAGAACAAAAACTCAGACCCCGCAAACAGTAAGGGGGGTCTGTCTGGAGTCGCCCTCGCACCTCTACAGGAGCGAGCTAACCAGGTCATCACCTACGAATGGGTATGAATAAACACAAACATGCACTCTCTCACTCACACACACCAATACACATATACTATTGTTTGTATTTTATTTTTGCTAACAATATTTAGAGATGACCACCGTTTTGGAAGAAATCTGTGCAAGTCAGTACTCTAAAATATTTAATTTAAAAATGAGGTAAATACTACCCAGTAGTCTGACAGGCAGAATTTTTTATTTTTGCACCAGCAAGGTCATTTAAAGCAAAATAGAAAGAAATGAGGCTTTTGCATAGTAGTCAGTGTTGGGTAGGTTACTTTTAAAATGTATTCCACTACAGATTACAGATTACATGCTCCAAAATGTAGTTTGTAACGTAATCCATTGCATTACTCAATGTGAGTAATGTAATCTGATTACTTTGGATTACTTAATATTTTGTCATGCTTTTTACAAAAAACATGAATGTAGCAAA
>JBBPDE010198066.1:0-16742 GCA_037974605.1 Nannopetersius ansorgii
TGTGTGTGTGTGTGTGTGTGTGTGTGTGTGTGTGTGTGTGTGTGTGTGTGTGTGTGTGTGTGTGTGTGTGTAGTTGATCCTGGCTGGAGCATTGAGGATTGCGGATAAGGTGGAGTCCGGTAAGACGTCGGTTGTGATTCACTGCAGTGATGGCTGGGACCGAACAGCTCAGCTGACCTCCCTCAGCCTCATCATGTTGGACTCGCACTACAGAACCATCACCGGCTTTCAGAAGCTCATTGAGAAGGAGTGGATCAGCTTTGGACACCGCTTCCAGCAGGTACACACACACACACACACTCTCACGCACACAGAGCATCTATACATACATGGTCAGTTGTTCCACCCCTGCTGGTGTGTGCTTCTGTGGTTGTAGAGAGTGTACAGAGTCAGAGACAAACAGTGTCCCCTGCTGAGGTGGGAGCGGTGTTAAATCTACACTGAGAAGCAGATCCACAGAATCACTTCAGCATAAATTATTTCAGTGCATATTTTTGATATTAAAAATACTTTGTGTGTATTGTATTGTAGAGAGTTGGTCATGGTGATCAGAATCACACAGACGCGGATCGCTCTCCCATCTTCCTGCAGTTCATCGACTGTGTTTGGCAGATGACGCAACAGGTTAGTTATGATAGCAACCACCTTTTTAGCCTGCCAATTCTTTATTGATGTCTGAAAAAAGTCATCTCACTGTGTGTGTTTGTGTGTGTAGTTTCCTGCAGCATTTGAGTTCAATGAGTATTTCCTGATCACGGTGCTGGATCACCTCTATAGCTGTTTATTTGGGACCTTCCTCTGTAACAGTGAACAGCAGAGAGTTAAAGAGGTGAGTGTGAAACCAGTGGCCTTAAGCTATGAAAGCAACATGATTTTGGGCGAGCTGCAGATTATTTTTACCCTGAAACATCAATTACTCTAGTTTATGATCCTGAACTATAAACTTTAGTGAAAGTGAAAAATGTAGTGTAAGTGATCATTCTGTCATACGTGAACACTACTGCACACAGTGTGAACAGCACGAAATTCAGCCTCTGCATTTAACCCATTCACCAAGTGAAACAGGGGGCAGCCAGGAACACAGGGGGCAGCCAGGGAGTAGTGTGTGGGGTCAGTACCTTGCTCAGGGTACCTCAGAGGTGACTAGCGGTCTTGGGAATTGAACCTGGACTTTCTGATCGCAGTGCGAACGCCTTAACCACTAGGCTACCAGCTGCCCCTGTGCTGTGGACTGATGAAACTGACCATGTTCTGCTGTTTACCCAGCATTTGTGTATATGTGTATGTGTGCAGGAGCTGGTGAAGCGGACCGTATCTCTCTGGTCATTGGTGAACAGTCAGGGGGAGGAGTTTATTAACCCACTATATGTCCACTGCCCCGCCCATGTCCTACTGCCCTCCGTCTCCATCCGACATCTGCAGCTTTGGGTCTCGTACTATATTCGTTGGAACCCTCGCATGAGACCACAGGTACATACACACACACATTTGTATCAAGGATTTGCTTATTTTTTTCAGTAAAAAAGCAGAACAGAGGACTCATGTTTGACCGTTTTTCACTAAACCTTTTTTCACTAAACTCCTCTTCTGTGAGTTGTTGAGCAGTTCAGTTAGACCCCAGCACTTGATTCCAAAGTGCTTCTAGTCCCAAACCGGGGTGTTGTGTTACTCAAGCATTGATATTTAAGCTCACAGTTAAGGTGACCTTCTGATGACTCTTGCATGTAAATGATGTGCAACCAACACTGCACATCTTCACTATTCCGGCCAAATCCTCCTGCAGATCCTTGGCCGTGATGTGGGTGGTTTGCTTTCCATGCCTAGTCAGTCTGCCAGACACTGTGATGGACCGTTCTGAGCACAACAGTGACCCAATAGTTCTGTGCTGAGAGTGGACTACCACCAAAAAATAAATCCTGAACCTTGTGGTCAGAAACTGACCCCTGATGAGGGATTAAACTCACTGCAACTACACATGAGCTTCAGTTTCTAACTGTACACCACCACACTGTTCTGATTATGTGGCTGTTATGTGATGCTACAAAATAGAGGAGAGGAGGTTCCTCGCGTTTCATGGTGTCCCCTGTTGGCCATATTTTTCAGCTTGTGTGTCTTTGTGTCTTCAGGAGCCAGTGCACCAGCGATGTAAAGAGCTGCTCGCTAAAAGGGCTGAGCTTCAGAAGAGAGTGGAGGACCTTCAGCGTGAAGTGGCCAGTCGGGCTTCAGCCTCCTCTGAAAGGGCGGGGTCTCCCACCCGCTCCATCACTCCTGTACAAACATTCGTCTGATTGGAAAAGAGATTCGTGAAGCTCAGCAAAGATATGATTGTACAGAATCAATCATTCAGTCAGTCTCTCTCTCTCTTTCTCTATATCTCTGTCTGTCTCTCTCTCACACACTACTCTTAACACCAGACACAGATTAGATTTGTAGAACACTCCAGTTTTGCAGATTAACAAGAAGCTGTAGTGTTGGGTGTCCTCTTATTACTGCGCTATAGTGGTACATTAACACAATTACAAGGCCTTTATTATCAGTACTGTATGTGTTTATCCTGGTGTGTTTATTTCAGTAATGCTTGTTTTCCACAAACACACTGAGATGTTGCACCGCTTGACCAGTGTGACCAAATATGAATGTGTTATATTTGCATATTTAAATAAGCTGTCTTAAAGAATACTAACTTTACAAAACATAACACAAATTTGTTTGATCATTTTTTTCCCCTCTGCATTTTAATAATGAATATGCTTACATACTTGAAGCCAATAAGGGGCATAATTTTAACATATTATTAACCTAAGGAGCTGCTCTGCCGCTCTGCTTCTGAAGAGCGCTTGATAACTGTTACAACCGACTGCCCTGATCCAAAGACTTACAATGCTATGCAATGCATCATGGGACATGTAGTTTTTGTAGTACTCATTTGGAGCTGAAAGAAAACAGCACAGTGCCCCCTATTGGGGTTAAATGTAATTTCCAGTTGGGGGTGTTAAAATGCACTTAAAACTGCACAGATTATGGGCTTCACACACACACACACACACACACTAACGCTTTAACAATGATGACCTAACATTCCTGTGTAGCTCAAATAAATAGTCTTTAAATAAATAAACTATATTGAAAAACATTGTATTCTTTGTCTGGTTGTCTGGATTTACACACATTCACAAAAAACTTTGTGCACAGATAGGTGAAGGGAGGCTGTTAACTTCCTACCCAGCTGTCTGACCTTAAATATGATCAAGAGAATTATGTTCACACTGCAGTTCCATTTATCTTCTACTACATTCGGGTGCTCATGTTTAGGGGTCGCCACAGTGGATCAACCATTTCCAATTATTTTTATCCTCTTACTTCGACTCCCTGCTTGTCCTCCACCACCACATCCATAAACCTCTCACCATGCCTACCTTCTCAACTTTTCTTTCCTCTTTCCTTGTAGCTCCATACTCAGCATCCTCCCAAAATACCGAGTATCTCCTTAGCACATCTCTGATGTTTCTGCCATTGTAGTATAAACCAAAAATCTAAGGTTTAGACAGAATTCAGATTCCAGGTGGTACAGGTGACCAAATTCAGTCAGATCAGCTTTTGCTTGCATATACATGTGGATGTCATATTAACAATGCAGGAATGAGTGAAAACAGGCTAACAGGAGGCATTAATATAGGCTTTCAGATGAAACTACACACACAGTAAACACTAAATATTGCCTAAATGTCTGTGACTTTATAGTCACAAGGTCTAATGCCTAGAACCAATAAAAATGGAATCTTACTTCTTACGAGCCTGTTTACTGAGTTTAAAAAGAAATTCCACAATATTATGATTTTTTTGTCTATGGAGAGTGATTTAGAGTAGGTTTGGTTTCAAAAAAGTTTGTTTCAATGATTATTTTGATGCCCTGCATGTATCCTTCCCCTAAAAATGGATTCAGTTTTAGGCCAAAAGCTTCTCAAACTATGGTAAAATGACACCTCTGCCACATGATGGAATAACTTAGTGTGAGACGCGTTTAGAGGCACACATCTGGTTCCATTCACCACCACTGAGAACAATTTTGACTCCAGAATCAGAAACCTTTTTTGATCCTGAAGGAAATTTCTTATAACTGCAAAGACACATATAGACACAGAGAAAAGAACAATATATAGTCTAAATAATTCTAAAGAAAAGTCTGTAGAAAAAAAGTCATATAAAAAATACTCTATAAAAATAAACTGTGCCATATACAGAAATGCTGCGTATAAATACTACAGATAAGTTAATCTAACACCACGGATGACAGTTAGGAGCAGGTTATTGCACTTCGTAGAGATCAGTAGTATATAAGTAGTATTGTTTCTGAACCACCCTGTTCACATCTTAAGGGCTTTGTTAAGGGACGATTCTGAAAAAAGAGTGGCGTTTCCCTTTGAATTTAAGTCTGGGTTACTGGTGGAGCGCCTATTCAGTGTGTTCCGCGGTGCTGAGGGTCTCTGCTTTACTATCAGTCCTGGTTGATACTGAAGGGCTGATCAATAGTTGATCAGTACTTGTTTTTGTCTCAGTAATTAAGGTTTATAATGCTCCTAAGCTCACTGAGGACTAATGATAATAATAATTAAGCAGGGTCGAGATGGTTAGTAATGATTAATAATAATTAAATTCCATTGTTGTGAATAATACTGCTGTGTTCCTTCGTTCAGGCCTTCCTGTTGTTTTCTGGGCTCCACGTCATCAAGCACGCACCCGACCCTGTTACGTCTGCTGTTGGGTCACGAAACTTGGGCGGGGCGATTTAAATAGACACTGCTGATTGGTCAAGGCCATTCAAACCCTGAAGCTCCGCCCCCCTCACCTCGCTCCCTATTGGCCGGCGGCTCTTTCCTTTGTGGCGCGGGTCAGTTCCGGTTCGGATCCGAGAGCCGGAGCAGAATACACACTTACACACTCTCTCACACACATACACACACATACACACACATTCACACACTGCACGCGAGACGAGTGTGTGTAGGGAGAGAGGGCCTGATCTGTGTGTGTCTGTCAGCCATGGCCACCCCCGCTCTGTACGCCTGTACCAAGTGTAACCAGCGCTTCCCTTTCGAGGAGCTCTCCCAGGGACAACAACTCTGCAAGGTGGGGGAGGAGAGAGAGACGGGGAGTATATGTGTGTGTACATGTGTAGACGAGTGTGAGAGTTTGTGTGTAAGAGTAAGAGACTGTGTAGGCGAATGTGAGAAAGAGTGATGTGTGTGATATTGTGCGTGTAGAATAGTGTGTGTCAGACATAGTGTATGTGTACATGTATACGTGAGTGCAAGAACGAGTGTGAATGTTGGGGGTTACTGCGTGTGTGTGTGCGCAGTTGTATATTGTGTAATACAGTTGTATGTATATGGTCGGACACCGAGGGTACATTGTGTGAGTGCGTGTGTGGGTTTATCAGTTTAGGGTTTACTAGTTTAGAGTCTTGGTTTGGAGGGTTTGGGCAGTGGGTGACCTGATGTGCAGGGCGTTGCAATCGGAAGGCCCTGGGTTTGAATCCCAGTACTCCCCATTGCACCATTGAGGTACCCATGAGCAAGATAATGCCCCCACACTCTGCTCCCTGGTTGCTGCATCACTGATTGCCCACTGCATCACTTGGTAAATAGGATAAAGAGAGAACTTTAAAGTGTGTTCTGTGCTTGGGTGTGTTCACACGTGACTACAAGGGACAGCTTTGCTTTTCTTTAAAGTTCATGCAGTCGGCTTAGACTTCCAGTGCTGCACTACTGCTGAAAGGTCAGAGTTGTAACACCGTGGAGGTGAAAGATGTCAGATCACCTTTTAAATTGGATCACACAGAGAATGCATCCTGACTCCTGATTGGCTGAGAGCAGGCAGAAGGAGGGAGTAGAGACAGTTCAGCATCCTTTGAGTGTCTGCATGAGTTTCACCCCCTTCTCTTTGTGTGTGTGGCTTTCTTTTCTTGCAGGAATGCCGTATCGCCCATCCCATCGTTAAGTGCACCTACTGCAGGACTGAGTTTCAACAGGAGAGGTACTATCAAACACCAGCACACCCTGAACCCCCACCATTCCACCTACACTATATCTTCCCCCACTTTCCGTTACATCAAATAAGCAGATACACACTGTACAAACAGTGGAAACTGTGTAAGTTCTACCTTTTTCAGTGATGCTCCTGTCCCAATGGGTGGCCTGTTGCTATCCATGCTGTTCTCCAGGAACATTACACATGTGAATGGGGCAGCTGGTAACAAAGACATTTAGCTGCATTGCCTCTTTGTATCAACTCCAGCAGGCTAACCTCAACCCTTGACTCCAAACCCTAATCCTTATCTCCTAAACATGATCCTTAACTCTTAACCTTAACCCAGAAACCACTCAAACTTCAGTATTCCTTTATAAACTCCCCCAACCAGTAAAAGGTTCATTCAGACTCCACATCCCATCCACTTCTGGATCCAACATCTGGATTCACGGGATTTACAGAATCTCTTTTTGATATTGTGTTAATTATTGCACTTGTAAGGACTCGTACAGTGTTTTGAATGATAATGATAACAATGATTGCTGCCGGAGTTTGTTTATCATCAGTTTTGTGAATTGTTTCTGAATTTGTTTTTGTTTTAGTAAAACCAACACCATCTGTAAGAAATGTGCACAAAACGTCAAACAGTTTGGCACAGTAAGTTCCTGCTATGCATGTCTGGGAATTGTGATGTTAATGTTGTGATAGATGTGTGCGTGTGGGGAGAGTTAATTGTGATGATAATATTATGGTTAATTTGTGTGTGCGTAGCCAAAGCCATGTCAGTACTGTAACATCATCGCTGCGTTTATCGGGACAAAGTGTCAACGCTGCACCAACTCAGAGAAGAAGTATGGACCTCCGCAGACCTGCGAACAGTGTAAACAGCAGTGTGCCTTCGACAGGAAGGAGGAGGGCCGGAGGAAGGTAACGCATACACACACTTGCATTCACACGTATGCAGCGCTGGATGAATGTGTATTGGGTTTTAGTCGGTGTGGGCGGTCTGACCGTCGGTGTGGATACTGTGGTTTGGATCTGCTGCTCAGTTCACCCTTACTAACACTTTGCTTGATCTGCTGTAGCACCACTCACACACTGTGGGGCTATGGTCTAAGGCCAAGTAGATAAACCCCCCTGAGTGTTGGTTATTAAATGTTTTAGATGAAGGGGAAGCTGCTGTATTGGTTATTAAGGATTTAATACCTGATTTATAAATGATTTGCGTAGATGGTAAGGTGCTGAATTGGTTATTAAGGGTGTAATAGCTGATTTATAAATGATTTAGATGGAGGGAAAGCTGCTGTTTAGGTTATTAATGGTGTAATGTCTCAAATATTTTAGGTGGACGGTAAGCTGCTTTGCTGGCTCTGCACTCTGTCATATCGGCGTGTTCTACAGAAAACTAAAGAACAGCGGAAAGGCCTCGGCTCATCCCACTCCAACACATCATCACTCAGTGACAAAGAACATCGACATCATCATCGACACAGCAGTTCACACCACAAGTGGGTAACACACACACACACACACTCTCTCACACAAATGCACACAGTTCAACAAAGCAGGATTTCCAGTTTATTCAGTCAACTTTTGACTAGTTTATGGATTTCTGTCTCATGATGGTGGGCCCGTAGATATGAGTTAGGTTGAGTTGGGTGGTGGGTGTAGCCGAAAATCGGGAACTCTGGCCGTTTAGGTTCTTACCTGTTCTCCTGAACGTGCAGAACATCAGTCATGGCCCAAGTCCGGTTCCATCTCAGGGTTTTCCTCTCGCTGAGTCCATATTAGACATACCCTGAAGTGTCCTTAACTTGCCCACCTTGTTCTAAATCCTGTAAGATTTTATTCCACTTTTCTATTTTCCTCATACATGCCACTCCCACAAGGAGCACCTACTCTTTTACAGCAAACATGGTCAATATATTATTATTAACATTTTAATTGGTATTGCGGTTAAACTGGAAACAAATACGCACAAAACACACGTCTCCCACTGTAAAAAAATTACTCTGATGCCAAAGTGAGCTGTTATGTCAGCGAGAACACTGCTGTTTCAGACTAAGCCACCGTGTCCTTTCCTTCTTGGGGGTCCAGACTCCTGGCTGAATTTGTTAGAATGGGTGTTCATACTTGACACACTCCAATTTGAGGAATGGCTTTTGTCTAAACTAAGTGTTTCATGAGCCGAACCCCAAAGGCTCTGCATCAGTGTTGGTGTGTGTGTGTGTTTTAGGCTGAGTGGCAGTCTGAGTCCAGAGCAGGAGCAGCGTCTGTGGGATCAGAGGTGAGCTGGTGCTGTTGGTGTTGTCACAGCGCTGGGAGTATTGTTGTGGAAACAGATATGAGAGATGCTGTTTTCTCTTTTACAGCCATAAATCATCCTCCATCCAGAAGGAAACTCCAAAGAAGAAAGCAAAACTAGAGCTCAAACCGTCCAACGGAGACAGGTGTGTGTGTGTGTTTGTGTGTGTGTGTGTTTAGATGCAGTGAATTCCTACTTTCTGTCATTTATATTTACTGTTTGTTTTTTCCATTTTTTTCTTTTCACTCTTCTTTGTTTTTCTTATTTTCTTTGTTTTCTCTCTTCTGTCATTTCTCTTCATTGTATGTTTTAACCCCGCAGTAGTTCGGTCGCTCAGTCGATGGACTCTGGAGGAACCGACAATTTTATCCTGATCAGTCAGTTAAAAGAGGAAGTTATGTCACTGAAGCGTCTTCTGCAGCAGAGGGACCAGACCATTCTGGAGAAGGACAGGAAGGTACAGTCTCTCTCACACACACACACACACACACACACACACACACACACACACACACACACACACACACACACACAAATGGTGTGTAAAACACTGAACAGCAGGTGGCTGCTGATATTTGGTGACCTATCTTTTTTTTTTTGTTTAATTTTAATGGCCCCATATCTTTACTTTACACATTCTTCCGTCCATACATTCCATATATCAAGCCAAACCGCAAAACAGCCTGTTAATCCATTACACCAGGCAACAAAAATTTGTATCATTACCTTTTGTAGTGTTTCCTATACAATCTCGGTACACTGATTTCGGTGGTAACGTTTAAAAACGTGAAACTAAAATTGGCGGCTCGGCTGACATGGTCTTTTGTTATACTTTTTGCATATTAGTATGTTGTTTGTTTGTTGTACATGTAGATAACAGGGGTGCCAACGCTCACGCATTGAGAATAAGTTGAGAACGTGCATGAGTAAGACTAATATGAAAATAATAGTAGCATTATAAACAACCGTATAATAAAAAATATACATACAATTTAGTTTATCTCTAGAACCATTGATAAAACTGTCTTAAAGGCACAGTAAAAGAAATGGCCTGTTTTCTTTTGAGGGATAAAGAGAGACTGAGTGTGTTTGTGTCTCTTTAGCTGACGGAGCTAAAGGCTGATTTTCAGTATCAGGAGTCCAACATGCGTGTGAAGATGAACAACATGGAGAAAGCGCACAAAGAGGCCATGGAGCAGCAGCAGGTCAGATAAATTAAAGAAACTATAACATTTTAATCACTAAAACTTCAGTCGTTTTCATGTTGCTTGATCCCAGCATGTCCGTTATAGTGCTGCCGCTGATTTTGCCGGGAATAGAAATAAAGATAACAGATCATACTGGTTGATAGCATTGACTCTTTATCTGGATAATTCTGTGAGTATCATTTTTTTTATGCTGGTATTCAAATCTGCAGTTACTATTCGGGAGCTACTTTTTTCAAGCCTCTGTCCTTAAGTACATGGTTATTAGATGTGATCTTAAAAAATAAGGTGGTGAAATGCAGTGGAAAATAACTTGGAAAACAAACATTTGTCAGGTTTTGTAGTGGAATATTTTGGTCTTGTTGCCATGTCCATCCTCCCACCTCCTGCGGTTTTAAGGAGGGAAGCTCTGATGTGGGAATTCTACGCTGGTTTTATTTGTAAACATTTAATAAGTGTAGAGACCTGAGGATTGTTACTAACATTAATAAACGTTGTGTGTGTGTTACAGGCAAAGAACAGGGAACTGATGAAGCAGGTCGCCGCTCTCTCTAAAGGCAAAAAACTTGACCGCAGCAGCAGCTCTCTGCTGATACCATAGCAATGACCTCTACCCTCCTTGTGTCATCACTGTGAGGAAGAGACGGCCACGCCCCCTCCAGCTCACTTTAGTTTAAACTGTAATTGTTTTGTCCCTCGTTCCCTCCATACACTTTCCTTCTTCCATCTGTTTCCCCCTCTCCGTTTCTCTTCCTCGATCCCTCTCTCGCTCGCTACATCCCTTCATCCCTCCTTATCTCCCTCAGATTCTCTTCCCATCCTCCTTCATTCCTTCCATACATCGTTTTCCCTCCATCCCTCGTTCCCTCAAAACATCCCTCCTTCTCTCCTTCTGCTTCTTCCTCTCCCAACCCTTCCTCCCTTACTCTTTAGTTTATTCTCTATTTTTAGTCATGTTTTTATTCTCTCCCACTTTTTGTTTGTTTTTGTTGTTTACTCTCCTGATTATGTAATAAGTGCAGCTGCTGCTGTAGGGTTTTTTGTGTGTAATAGTGTCTATCATGATTTTGAACTGACCTTTGACCTTTTAAACCCCGTGATGGACACGGTCAGGTCGGATTTTGGCCATGAAGCTCATATGCAAAACGGAACAGTGGAAGAACATTCGGGGGGGTTCTCTGGACTCTGCAGGAGATGCTCCGATTCATCAGAATCAATCAGCGGGATTTTATAAACAGAAAATTTTATAGTTTTCACCGTTCAGCACAAACATCTACATCCCTCTCTCTCACTGATACTCTCTCTCTCTCTCACTGATTCTCTCTCACTCTCTCTCACTGATTCTCTCTCACTGATTCTCTCTCTCTCTCACTGATTCTCTCTTTTACTGATTCTCTCTCTCACTGATACTCTCTCTGTCTCTCTTCTCTCACTTATACTCTCTCTGTCTTTCTCTCTGTCTCTCTCTCTCTCTCTCTCACTGATACTCTCTCTGTCTCTCTCTCTCTCTCTCACTGATACTCTCTCTGTCTCCTCCGGTGGATGATTGTGTAACTGCATGTCTCGCTGCCATCTCAGTGCAGTGTGTATTTTGTATTTTTTATCTCCGATTATAATCATTATTATTCACTTGTATTCTCTTTCTGTTAAATGCTGCGGTGTGTGGAAGTGTTTGTGTGCGCGTGCGCATGAGAATACTTTAGTGAGCAAGAGAATTCTGTCCTCTCCACATTATAGGAATCTCTGTTTCTATCTCTGTTTCTATCTCTCTCTGTCTCTCTTTCTCTCTCTCTCTATCTCTCTATTACAGATTTCTTTGTACTGTGATTACACTTTTGTATGTTTATTTTTTCCAGATCACAGGCGTTTCAGGAATAATAAATCTAGTAAAACCCTGAATGTGAATCCAGTAGGTGTTTGTGATTTCAGCCATCTGCACATAAAACGCATACAGCATACCATATGAACATCTTTACAGTGCACACATCTTTGTCCAAATCCACACTGGAGCAACACACCAAAGACAAGATGTAAGTGTAGTGAGGAAAGGACTACACAGTGCAATAATGTGTAAAAAGATATGGTGTGACTAACATTTTATTTTTGGATGTAAGTGTACAAACATACAAGGTTTATGATGTGTGCAAAATTTGAAAATAAAATACCAGCAAGAGGGTAAAGAAATGTACGTTTTAAAAAAGCAGACGGGGAAGCTGAAGTTCTAGACACATTTCTCATCCCATGATGAAATGAAAAAGGGTTGGTGATGATGGTCATAGTGCTGGTTATGGTACTGTTGGTGATAATGGTTATGGTCATATATGGTCAGATAATGGTGGTGGCGTAGTGGGTAGGATACTTGCCTCTAGACCAAGAGGTCCTGGGTTCGAATCCTACCTTCAGCACACTGCCATTGGGTTCCCGAGCAAGACCCTTAACCCCGAGTTGCTCCAGGGAGATTGTCCCCTGTAATTAGGAATTGGAAGTCGCTTTGGATAAAAGCGTCTGATAAATGCCATAAATGTAAATGTAAATGTCTCTATGAACACTGAACACGTGAGATTTGTCTCAGTCTTTGGGTTGAATCAGTGGGACCCGCTTCCCTGCAGTGTTTTTATTTTCCACTCTGATTCTAACATACTGCTGACAACCCTAGAGCTTCTGATACCTTCTACAGAAGCTAATGAGCAGTAGCATGTGGGACAGATTAGGCACTGCTAGAAGGTGCATCTCCAGGACCAGTGTTGGTGGCCATTGCTCTGAAAAACATTTTGTGAATGCTTTATGTCAAAAGTCTTTTATGAGATTAAAAGAAAATGAAGCTCAGTCTTCAATCTTAGACTCACCGCTGAATTAGCATAATTGGAAAATTGTCCAGTGAGTGAGAGCTTGCAAGCCAAATTATTATAAATGGCTATTTTGAATGCTAAGTAGTGCGTTTGGACCTTTTAACGTGCTCGTATTCCTGCAGCAGGAGGGGTTCCATGCCAGGCGTTTCTCTTTGCAGCACTCCAGACAAGCTTTATGATGTTGGCGTGTTTGGTGTGTCAACTCAGTGCTGAGCCAGATGGCTTAGAAATGTAAATCTTCCTGAAAACAGTAAGCTGGAGCCTTCTTTCAGCGTCAGCGATGTCATACTAGTGGCAGGCCCGCCGCTTCTGTGGTGCGAGCTGTGTACAAGGTAGTGGGCATTTGGTCTGTGTGAGGAAGTCAAAACCATCTTGCCAGACGTCAGTGTCACCCCTGAGCCACGGCTCTATCTTTTCACGAGTGGCCGTCTTTTCTCTCCTCTGAAGAGCTGTCTCATTCCTCTCTGTCTGGAAAGAATAATATCTCCACTGCCTTTGGTTCTCCATTCCTTAGTGCTGAAATAACTGAACCCCCCCCATTTGGATAGACGCTTATCGCTCACTTGCGCACTCCCGCTCTTTTACGGCAGCTCCGCCGAGTAATTGCCCCTGTCGTTCATGCCGGTGCTGTAATGATAGTGTGGATGCTCCTCGGGTCAATGCTGTTCATTTTAGCCTCTGTCCAGTATACATCACTCCTCTGAACTTGGAGAAGAAAAGCAGGCCGTGTTCTTTGTGCCCTGACAAAAGGGGCTCTTTTTATTGGAGAGCTGAATGGAGGGAAGAGGAAGTGTAAGCTTTAGTTAAAGCCCCTCAAGGTACAATTTCAGATCGTCTCGCTCGTCCTCAGATTAACCTTTTTAGCGACGGAAAATCGGCCCGCTAATAAGACTCCAGGGATTCCTTTGGGAAGAGTTTGGAAACGTGGAAACGCAGGAATGGCTTGCGATTGAAGTGGGTTTCTCAGGCAAGACATTTTTATTCCAGCAGCAAGATGGGCTCACAGATTAACTATAATTAACATCCTTTTTGTGTTATAGTTATGTTCACTCACTGTCTACATAGATCTTCTTCTTCCACTCAATGGCCATTCCACCAGCCTCATTTCTTCACTATATAAGCTGTATAATTCTAACATAAAGCCATATGCCTGTGAAGTGATGGGGTGGTGCTGGCCTAGTGGGTAGGATACTTGTCTCTGGACCAAGAGGTCATTGGTTCGAATCCTACCTTCAGCACCACCACTGTGTTCCTGAGCCCCAACCCTTAACCCCAAGCTGCTCCAGAGAGACTGTCTCCAGTAGTTAGGGGATGGAAGACACTTTGGATAAAAGCGCCTGCCAGATGCCATAAATGTAAATGTGTAGATCCCCCACCAAACACCTCTAACCCGTCAGGATGGACCTCTGGAGGTGCTGTGGTATCTGGCACCAAGCTGTTTCCAGCAGAGGTGAGACCTCCATGGACTGGTTTGTCCAGGACGTCCCACAAATGCTTGATCAGATTGAGGTCTGGGGAATTTCTAGGCCAAGAGAACACCTTGACCTCTTTGTCATGTTCCTCTAACCATCCCTGAGCAATTTTTGCAGTGTGGCAGGGCTCATTGTGTGGCTAAAAAAAGGCCACTGCCATTAGGGAATACTCTTGCTATTTAGGGGTACGCATGCATCCGGCCTTCTATATATACAGTTAAAGAAAATGTGATTCTTAAGGACAGGTCACCATTTTCCATTACTCTATGGTCCAGTTCTAATTCCCATGTGCCCATTGCCTTTATCAGCAGGTTTTTCTACAGAAGCTCTCAGACTGGCTAGGTTTCACTCCCTGCATGCTCCAGTGAATTTTGGACACCCATGAGTCTGATGCCAGTTCGCCTGTTTTCCTTCTTTGGTCCACTTTTGGTAGGTACTGACCACCTCAAACCAGGAACACCCCACAAGACCGTAATGCTCTGACCCAGTCATCTGGTCATCAAAGGGCCTTATCAAAGTCCCTCAGATCCTTACACTGGTACATTGTAGATGAACTTCAAGAACTGACTGTTCACTTGCTCCCTAATATATTCCAGCCCTTGACAGGTGCCACTGCTGTCGAAGTTTTTCACTTCACCTGTCGGTGAACTGATGCACAGTTGTTCAGTTCCAATCAGTCATTTCTGACCACAGGACTGTTTATAATGAGATATCATTTGGATGGTGGATCATTTTAAGGACTGACATAATAATGGCATGTTTGGCACTGTATCATTCAGAAACTGACGACGGAGGAATGGCGTGAGGATGGCTAACATCTTTCAAATCTGCGCCATCTTGCACAAACCCTGAGTGCATGCAGCATTGTCTTATTTCGTAGTCATTTCTTTCTTTTTTATCTTTCTTTCTTTAAAAGCCATCATTATGCACTAACCCTGAGCCCATGCAGAGCTGTCTTATTTCATATTCAGCTGCTAGATCTGTGTTTGCTCACCGTCACGAGACGCTTTGTGGTGAAGAACGTACCTCGCAGGCACTGCTCATCAACACGCGCGTCTGTTGCTCTGTCAGCAGCAGTAAAACTCAGAACAGAACGCGGGACCCCAGTACTCAGCTGACAGGCCACTCTGAGAACTGTCCAGGCTTACCAGAGTCACTGCAGACTCAGGAGATTTATCACGAACCCTTTGAATGTTGTTTCAGATCAGCATTCGCCTGATTTGCTGTGGGATTAGACGGGTCTTTCCAACATAAGAGGTTTCTTTAACTTGATTTAAAGAATTCCTTCTTATGCTCTTTTATCAAATTGGTCCCTTTATCAGGCGAATGCCCATAAGAAGGCGTTTGGCTGGGAAAACAAAGTGAATAACTCAAAGATACTTTGAGTTTGCCCTATTTTTATCTTTAACATGCAAATTGACCCAGCTTCTTTAGCGAGAAGTCCCACTGTAAATGAAGGCGAATAGTCCGTGGTCTGTAACTCGGCGTGGTGCAGAAAACACACATGCTTGTTTGTTTTTGTTTGTAAAAAACTAAAATGCTCTTCTACTCTGGTGCAAGGCATGCGATTGAAACCCGAATCTGCCTGCAGCATGAGATCAAAACTGGTGAGAGTTTGAAGCATTGCTGTTTGAAGTGAGCATGAAAGAAAGACAAGCACGAATGGAAGTGATGTGAAAAGGGCACCTTCACGCAGAAGGGTGGCGCTGTCAGGCCCGTGGAAGAGAACGCACCCACCTGTGTTACGAGCTCAGGAATTTAAGGTGAAAAATGATTGTGAGAAGAATCACTTGTGATAAAAAAAAGAGGAGTTGTCGCTTCTGGGGCTCATAACCAAATACATCTATAAGGAAAAGTAACCAAATCTAACATAAACAAACACAAGAGAACATAAGGGATAAGCATAACAGAGTACTTATTATAGGCTAGCTGTGTTATCCAACACAGACATGTTTCATTTTATTGGACAAATAAATAATTATGCAATTGAAAATGTGAGGAAATGTTATTGTTTTTGTTTTTAACCAGAAGAAAAGGTTATGTAGAGGTTGATCAAGACACTTTTTCAGTATAGTACACAGTTTAAGACAGATACTGGTGTTATAAGGCTTTAGTTTGCATTGAAAAAAAACCCCATGAAACTGATGTGAGATCAGGTTCAGCTCTATTTTTCAGTGTTTGCCAGATGAGCCTGAATGTGATTTTCTTCAGCCAGTCTGTAGAGTGTTTCAGCTCATCTTGTTTCCTGATCTATGTTCTATTCATATCTGGCAAACTCAAACTTGTCAGGTTTGTCAAGGCTGCAGTGACAGGTTTGATATGTGATGCAGGCCAGCTTACATTACATTACAATACATTCATTTGTCAGACGCTTTTATCCAAAGTGACTTATGGTCTGAGGACGTTTCAGGACAGCAGGAGAACCAGAGGAGAGCTCTAGGTTCTAAATGTTTTATAGAAGTCATCTAAAGAGTTCTGTTTTTTTGTATGTGCTGATTATTATAGTCGTGAGCATTTCCAACAATCAGAATGTGCTGTTGGAACTGTTAGATAGTATTTGACATCTCAAGTCATTTAGCATGGAAAGAAATAGCTTTGGTTGAGTCTGATTGGCGAGTGGGCACATGGCATAAAGTGTGGCCCAGCATGACCTTTACAAAGTTTACTCCGCTCTGCTGGAATCAATCAAGTAACTCTGATTAAAGGAATAGTTACGGAACTCAAACGTGCAGTTTGCCCCTGACCCCAGGTGTAGTCAGACACTCAAGATGTTTACTGTTTAGATTTGCACTGGAGCTACAAGGTCGTTATCTAACAAAATACCCACCACTCGAAATCAACACACACTCACCTCACATTACCCTCAGAACTCAGAGTGTATCAG
>JBBPDE010198126.1:0-11245 GCA_037974605.1 Nannopetersius ansorgii
GAGAGAGAGAGAGAGGGGGTGTGTGGGTGTGTGTGTGTGGGGGTGTGTGTGGGTGTGTGTGTGTGTGTGTGGGTGTGGGTGTGTGTGTGTGTGTGTGAGATGGAGAAAGGGGGTGGGGGGGTGAGTAAGTGAGAGAGAGGGAGATGGGGGTAGTGTCTGGGTGGGTGTGTATGGTAGCGCTCGCTCCCTCCTGCTCCTCCAGTCCGTGTTAGAGCGCTCTTCTCTTGCTCGGTCACTTTGTGGTGCTCCGGGCCCGTGGTGGTGGTGGTGATGGCGGCGGATCGAGGCGCGCTGCGGGCGGCGGCGCTGCTGAGCCCGGCCTGCATCGGAGCGGGACCGTTGGGAGCCGGAGCAGGAGCCGGAGGGGTCGGGATGAGCCCGGGCTGCACGGCCGTGGGTCCCGTCCCCGTCCTCGTCCCGATGAACCTGTTCGCCACCTGGGAGATCGACCGGTCCTCTCCCAACTGTGTGCCGAGGTAGAGTTGAGGGCTTGCCGGGAAGGCTGTCGGGGAGATCTGGGGCTAAGCTAGATATCGGGAGGGGGGGGCGTGTTCCCTTTTTGAAAAGATGTACAGCACTTTTATTACAAAGTCTTACAGCGATATATACACACTGTTGTATAGACATACCTATTACCACTTCTGCTGCTACTACTATTGTTAGTTACAGCGCTGTATAAATGAATTTTCATACTATAATTGCACATCTGTTTTGAATGGGCTGTGTTGTGACAGTGTTGTTGTGTCGAGTGATTATCTTTAATACCCAGCTTATAAAATCAGCATTTATTGGTTGATATGTCTGTGTTTGTATGATGTTTTGGAGCTTGCAGCTTCTTAAGTGAGAAAAATCAGGATTAAAGACACATTTCAGGCTCTGATGCAGACCTGTGTGTCTCTCTGGTTGTTTGTTGTTTATTTGTTTGTGTGTACTGATGTGACAGCAAGTCTTTCACCAAGTTTAATTGTGTGGATGTGAGTTTTGAGTCCAGTTGTCTTTTGTATGGCATTTGTAAACAAAAGTCATTCAGAGTTCATTTTGGGGTGAAATGGTTCGTTGTAGAAATGGATTCAGATTTCCTTACAGTTGGTGAATGGAACCAGGGGGTCATCACCAGGGGTTTTTATTTCCTATCAAAACCCGCCCAGTGAAGCTCCATGTGTCGTTTGAGTGTTTATATGGAATGTTGATGATGGTAAAATAGTGTCCATCTGAACTGAATCAGTTGTCTCCGGGTACTGTTTTGCCCCACAATGCCTTGCATGTATCCACCATCATTTTCTCTGAGGGATATTTTAGAGGCAGATGTCTGGTTCCATTCACCACCACTGTAAACAATTCTGACTTGAACTGTGTTTCACTCTAAACCCTCTGAGTAATTTTATGAACCACTTAATTATTTAGGGTAAAAGGACATTTCATGTATTTAATAATTGGGACATTGCTAAGCTATATTAGTTATTATTAGTCAGGGCTTCTGAATCTTTTATACCTAATATGCAAAGGGATGCTTAACAATTGTCTCTGTTAACTCAGGTTTAGATATTGCGTTATTTAAAACAGATGTTTTGTTCAGAATTTAAAGTAACAGTTTTTAATGCCCACAGTGCTCCACTGAACCCAGATGTGGTCGATGTGCCCAGACCAAGTTTTGAGTCCAAATTTAGCTTCCCTAGTTTTGAAGTGAAGCTTTGAGACATTGCTAATATTGCTGTAAATACATTTCCAAAACTTTAAACCCACAGAAACGCCCATCAATCCCTTCCATAAGTTGGAACAGACCTGTGGATGTGGTTTAGGGCACAGTATGACTTACTGTAAGCTATAAAAATGAACTGAACTTCAGCGTGTAGCCGAACGCTGTGCTCAGACTTCTTGCACAACAGGGTCTGTTTACACAAACCATCAAGAGCAGAAGAGCTAATAAAAAATCAGTTCTGTGACAACGACATAAATAGGGATTTACATTTATACGTAAGTATGATCTAAACTAGTCCTGATGTTCATTTTTATGGCTCACAGCGAGTCATACTTCATCCTGAACCACATGCCCATGTGCACGCAAAAAAAAACAGTCATCAAGATCATTTTTACTATTTCTTTATTTTATAATCGCATCGGGTTCTTGAATCAAAGTCTAATCCTGATGTGTCGAAAGATTCCCACTGATCTAAAGTCAGCCATTTAAACAGCAGGTCTAACTTTAGACATTAAAGAGAAACCTCCACACTGACCTCAGAACAGCAGAACATACACCTGCACACGATCCTCACAGGAGCAGCTCAGAGAGACACATTAATCAGCCCTGACCTAGATATGTCCCAGCATACCTCTGCCAACTCCCCTCTCTCTCTCTCTCTCTCTCTCCTCTTTCTCCTTTCTCTCCTCTCTTCTTCTTGCTCTCCTTCTTCTATCTCTCTCTTTTCCCCCTCTCCTCTCTCTCACCCTCTCCTCTCTCTCACCCTCTCTCTCTCTCTCTTTTTCTCCTTCTCATGCCGTTTTCTTTCTCTTTCTCCTTTTGCTCTCGCTTCCGTTATTTCTCTACTTTCTCTAATTTCTCTCTTCTTTCTTTTTCTCTCACTCACTTACTCTCACTCTCTTGCTCCTTGCTCTGTCTTTCTCTCTCCTTTTTGTTCTCTCTCTCTCTCTCTCTCTCTCTCTCTCTCTCTCTCTCTCTCTCTCTCATGGCTCTGATGTCCAGGAAATCTGCCACAGTTTTGGATTTGGATGGTTTTGTGATGGATTTGGCTCTTTAAGTGAGTTAATTCCATGTATTTATTATGTGTTGAATTACAGTGGTTTCACAGTGGATAAACATCACGACTGATTCAATAAATACAGCCCTGACTTTTCAAAGGCACTCGCTAATTCAGTGGATTTTTCCATTTTTCTGAAGAAATCTCACCGTGGTGTTGGAGCCGTTGCTTTGTGTCTTTGGTTTCCATGGCTACGACATTACTGCAGTTTAGTACAGTCTTTTGGTAACATGTGTGAACGGACATGACACTGAATATTATATATAAACAAAAGAATGCAAACGGGCATGTTCGTCACCTGGCATTTTCCTTCCATTTCATTTTCTACCATCAATATAATTCATGTAATATAATTTACATGATGAATTTCCAATCTCTATTTATCCCTGTATTGCAGCTCATTCAGAAGGCAGCACAGGACTGGAACACTCCGTAGAGCTTTGGTGTGAAGGGCGGGGCTAAACTGCCATAGGTGGAATAAGGAGATTTATGTAAATGTATTGATTTTGAGACATCACAAAACTACAACAGTATGATTTGAAAACAAACTAGTTTGCAGCTTGGTTTCAATTCACAGACTATATGGAATGTACAGTGCAGTGCAAAAGTCTCATATCTTGCTGTGAATCACTTTGTTGCTGCAAAATAAATGTTTTATTATCTGTCAAACTGCCTGAACTTTGGATTGAGTGGATTAATTGAAAGAAAGGGAAACACATGTTTTACTGTGATTTGCTGATGCAAGATACAAGGAGTCTAGATAAAGGAGTTCCAACCACACAGCATTCGGCACCACCGGTATACTGATCACCGCCTGATCATCTGCTCCTGTTTTTTCACTGGTTCAGGGCTTCGGTCTTTGTTCTGCTTGAATGATTTATACGTAGGTCACTGTGTGGCTTAACAAACAAGTGATGGTGTTTGCTCAGGTACAGTGACTGAACTGAACATGGAAGTGCTTCAGTGATGTCTGGAGAACTGTTCCCCAAGAATACATTAAAATACAACAAGGTCTGGATCTTTGGAAGCAAAATATGAAGAAATGATTTGTGGCTCAAGACCTAATGTTTACATACTTCCAGCCTTTTTAATTAATAAGCGTGATGAAATGCACTCGTTAATCTCTTGAAAGGCATCACACTTGCACACACTTGCAATAAATAGTGGTATAATCACAATACTAATATTCCATGTCACATAGCCCCATATATTCAACCATTCAGAGCAAGTTCTTAATCTGGACAGAGATGTTAATAAGACAACTGAAAACAGCAAGACTTGTTGAAAGGAAGATATATAGACAACAGTTCCTGCTGGTTTTCCCCTCTTATGTTGTTTGTTTGTGGGGTTTTTTGTCCCCTCGACACAGTTAATGAAGCTTCCCGCTGGTGGATCAATCTGGATTCCATCACCTCGCGAATAAAAGCTGTTTTAACCTGATTACTGATGCACAGCAGGAGCATCGCTATGAACTGCCTGATTAGCTGCTGCTAAATGTGTTTTTGCTCATTTCAGAATATTAATGGCCACTTACCGGCTACAGATATCTTTACGTTAGTAGAATTTATACAGTAGATTTAATCGGAGCAGTAGGGAGAATTCTCAGTGGGCAGACAACATTCATACTGATCACTGTGTGCTAAACACACACACACACACACTAATTAACACTGTAAGGCCTGTGTGTAGTAGTTAGGGGAAATCAGCCCCCAGGGTGGTGCAGTCCCTGTTCGCAGACTGTAGGTAAGTTTAGTCAGCTAATGGGTTTCATAGTGTGGGTGGAGATTAGCCTGTTAACACTCGGCACATCAGTCTGACAGTATGTTGCAGTTTTCAGGCGTAATTCACATACAAAACATCTAAAGCCTTTAAAAAAGAAACTGCAAAAGTTTTGAGCCACACCACATTTCTTTATGTTTTGCTTCCAAAGATCCAGACTTTGTTGTATTTTTTATCTGGTCTTGAGGAACAGTTCTCCAGGCTTCCAGAAGGACTTTCAAAGACTCTCATTTCCAGTCCATTCCCTGAACCTGACCAGTTTCAGAGGAGTGTTTTGTTTGTTACAGTGACCTACGTATTAATCATTCAAGCAGAACAAAGAGCCTCTAACTGAAGTCCTGCACCAGTGAAGAACCAGGAGCAGATGATTCCAGATGATCAGGCGGTGATCAGTATACTGGTGGTGCTGAATGCTGAGTGGTCGGAACTCCTTTATCTAGACTCCTTATATCTTTAGGCACTTACTTTAATGTAATATATTCAGTATTCCAAAGATAAGGCATGAAATTGTACTTTTTATCTATTTAATTGTAGGGGATAAAAATGCTAGATATTGAATTATGAATGTTTATGGTTCATAAACATTATAAATTGAAATGTAGGATAGAGTAAAGTGCTCAGAGGTGTTTTGAGTGTAAGGAGCTGAGTGTTGGGTTTATGAGAGCTGTGCTCTGACTTTTGCTCCTTTTTGCTGAGTAGTCAGTGAAGAAATCCCACAGGAACAAAGCGCTTCAGGCTTTTCTGCTAAACCTATAATAATCTGAAGTCTGCTATACACAGCTTATGTAGGGAAAGTGTTTCTAGTTTTTTTTTTCTTTTAGCTCTGTGGTGTGTGTTATGGCTGCACTATATATTGTCTGTTATTATTAGTTAATAACTATATATTATCGTTATGGGTGGAGCTAAACTGCTGTAGCCAGAGTAAGGAAATACATTTAAATGTGTTGGTTTTGTGACATCACAAAACTGATTTGAAAACAGTGTGTTTTGTAGCTAAGTTTTCATATATGGACTTTATGGATGCGGCAGTAAACCACATTTGAAACAATATTTACAGACTTTAAAAGTCCAGAAAAGTGATGATATGGGCCCTTTAATATCTATTAAGTCATCACAATTGCAATGTGTAGCTGTAAATTCGCAATACTGGTATTATGCAGCTCCAGTATGTGTGTTCATAAAGTGGAAGCAGAAACAAGAGTAGATTGGATTAGGTTAGAGTAGATTTTTTATATTTTTTTCTGTGAAAGCGTGCTTGTTTCTTCAAAACTGTAATTCTAGTCTACAGAGATTAGTTTGACTCAGATAAATGCAAGTTTTTCAAGAGAATCTATTCAACTCTTGTGTTGCCTTTTAATTAAATAACCTATAAAATGAGTACTATAGTTTATGAGCTTCTTAGAAAACAGCCTGATCATTTCATTGTGAGTGTCTTTTGCATGAGCCCCATCTCCCCCTGCCCACTTTACTCTGCTGGGCTGCACCCAGATGACTAATAGTGATCAGTGGCTGTGGTTTCCACTAAAGATGGCAAATCAGAGGGTCCAAACATTCTGGGAACCAAAAAATCCATATCAGTTAAAATCTTTGTTTGTTTTGCAGTAATGACTGTAGAGCCATAGTGTAAGCAGGTTCTAGATACATCACTAACCACAGAGCTGTAGTCTAAGCAGGTTTCAGTCAGTTCCAGATATATCACGAAACATAGAGCTGTTGCGGGTTTGTAGGTGAAAAAAAATGTACATGCACATTCTGTAGCTTAGCGCTATTTGGAATCACATAGTGGCGCTAGCAGAAACTAGCATAGTGGATTTTCTTTTTGTTGTTGATAGTTCTGGTCTGAAGTGAAAGCCTGGCTTTACTACTCAGGCTTTCCCGGCTCAGGAGGCAGGTGTTGGCTCTCTTATGCTGGAACAGAGGCTGTTATTAAATGGTATGTCTGTTTGAAGCTTTTCCAATGGCAGTGAGTGATAGAGCCCTTCAGCAGGGCTGTTTTGGTTTTTGCAGCTGATTTTTGGAGGCCTGGGGGTGGGGGGTTGCACTAATCTGATTTCATAACTGCTAAAGAAGATGAGTGTGTAATCTGATGCTGTGTGTTGGCCTGTGTGTGTGTTTAATCCTGCCGGTGGAGTTATCAGCACAGCATGAGCATTTCCTGCTGCAGTCCGGACCAATCACAACAACCTCTCCATTAGATAAATAATACACACTCCGACATCACGCACGCTTCTCACTGAAGGCCAGGAGATCAGTTTATCGCCTGAGGCCTGTTTCCGGCCTTCTGATTCGGAAACATCCATTGATCCTAGAAGAAATTGCTTTCAGTTCTTTATTGCTCTGTTTACTTGAGCCCTTACATCGTGAGCCCAAACAGAATCTCTGATCGGGTCATCTGGCCGTCACACTTCGGCCCTTTTCAGGGTTGCACAAATTATTATACTATTACATTTTTCAGGCTTCTAACACTTCAGCTTCAAGATCTGACTGCCTAACAAATCTCACCTTAAAATGACCTTTATTTCGATCTTAATTTCCCATACAGAAAAATTAGGGAGAATTAAGGAAGAAAAATTAAGAGATGAAACTACTTACTTTTTCAAATTTGCCTCCTAATAGTAATAGGACCTCCTGAATTTTAGTTTACAAGGTAAAACTAGGCGATCAGTTTCACAAATTAACAGCCACTTAATTGAAATGAAGGGTTTTGGTGTATTTTCAGGGGTAAATTAAGGGAGGGTTAAGAACATTTTAAGTACGTTGTGTTATGTAGTGCAAGAGGTGCCGTTTTAACAAGATGATCAATAGTCTGTTTCTGTATGATATACTATAGTGTTTTACATAGCACTAAATCTGTGCTTTATGTCTAAAGCATTGTTATTCACTGCAGGCATGTGTGGCCTAGAAGCACCAGAAATTTCAAAAGTCCCAGGAACACCACCTGCACCCAAAAGGAGAATCTAGTTTAATTAACCAGCCTTTTCACTCCGTCAATTTTCAGCCGTCAAAAGCTCAAATATTTATTTGGTTCATTTTTTCCGCAGAGACTTTTGATTGCGTTTTGATGTCTGTCGACTACAGCAGATGCTGATCTTTATTAAATTCTTCCTCGAGCAGGCTGGGTTTTTCTGGGCTGGCTGTCTTTACAGCTCTTAAATCTGCCGTGTTTGTTTTCATTATGTCAGTCCCACACTATTTGATAGTCGGGATGGTTTTGAGGTCAATTTGCCCCTTGTAAAGGTTTTTTTATTTGCTACATATGTAGTTATACAAGTGCATCCTGTAATGAAATGGGTCACTGAGTTGAACTAGTTATCAAATAATATAAATTAAATGCAAGAGAAGTTTGTAAATACTAAAGTAATATAATAAAACAAATAGAAAAAAAGACTGTTCCAACTTAACACATATTACAGGCATTACAAACAGAAGCGGTATCCTCCCAGTAAAGGCCCACCACTATCAGGGTGGTCTTAAATGATGATATTCCTTGCTCCAGTGGTGTGGGGAGTCTATAATTAGTTCTGTGCTCTTTACTGCTCCCAGGGCCTGTCCTGAGTGTGAACTGTGAATACTATTCAGAATTTACGATCATGTGTCAATCATGTGTCAATGTGGGGTAGAGCTGCTTTATACGGAAAACTGTTTTTTAATACTGTTATGATATGAATTTTTGAATAGCCCAAAGAACGTTCCAGAAAGTAGCATAGCTGAATTTTTTTTTTTCACTGCAGCACTGCTAGCGCTGAACAGCGCATGGACTATAGTGCGTATAGGTGTATGATTCTGTATATCAATGGGATCAAACAGGACAAAGTCCAAACTCGGTTGGGGGTTTGAATCCCTACTGCTAGTGTCACCACTGAGGTACCCTTGAGCAAGGTACCGTCCCCACACACTGCTCCCCAGACGCCCCTTGTTGGCGGCAGCCCCCTGCTTCACTTGGTGAATGGGTTAAAATGCAGAGACAGAATTTCACACTGTGCTGTGGTGTGTTCACGTGTGACTATAAGGGTAAATAAATGAATTCAATAAATAAATAATCCAAAAGGTATGTTTTTATCTCAGCATTACAAAGAAACGTGTTTAGCCTTTAGCGGTTAGCTTTACATGTCATAGCGCAGACGTATATAGCATTTAGCCTGACTGAGTGCAAAAAATATTTTAGCCAAGTAAAAACAATAACAACTTTATTAATACAGCAGATACCATGGATCAGAGTGCAGCTCAGAGGACATGGACCCCATTCCAATATAGAACACAGCAAACTATGCAAAGAAAGTTTAAAAACACATTTTTACATGTTTTTTTACATTTGTACAACTTTTCTTTTCTGGGACACTGGAACTCCAGACAAGGCTCAGGGTGGCATCTGAGGCCTTGTGATTCACAAAAAACAGCGGAACTTCAATGAAAGAGTTGTTTTCCTGTGCAATAACTACTTGTGAAAGATCCATGCTACTGGAGTTCTAATCCTGTCCTATACTGTGACACCGGCATAATTTTTAAAAATACTGCAATTAAAATTTTTGGTCATACCAGCCAACTCCAGTGTGGGGCAAATATAGCTTTTCTGAAGGGAAACACAGCACTGCGTGAAAGACCACCAGCCACTGTGTGCTCTGAGCAGAGCTTCCGAAATGGTTCTGCTCTACATTTTCATTCTGTTAGAGCTGTTTTAGCTGGTCTGATGTCAGGGACCCAGTGCGATTAAGGATAACAAAGTGTTTCATGCGGCCTTTAGTCAACAGTGAACTCTGCACTGCAGTGACCCACACCACCTCCACTCTGCTTCTCAGTTTTGTGTTTAACAGCCGTGTTGCCGGGTGTTTTCCAGGTTTAATGGCCGGATCTGCTCTGGTGATGCACAGCGTTTAATGTGTTATTCTGTTTTGCTTTCTTTCTGCTCACTCAGACCTTGGATGGAAGCCAGGAGTAAAGTAAGAGCAGAGGAGGAATGTCTAGGAGCTTTTCTTCAGTTGTACACGGCACTGAGGCATCGTACACATACAGCCCAACAGCTGCTGTGCTTCAGTGCTGGTACAGTAGCATATTCAAGCATATTCCCTTTTAATTCAGTATTAATAGCACAGGTCAACAGATCAAGATCATCAGAAATAATTTTATGTAGGTTTTGTAGTGTTTTTCATGCTGATTTCAAATCTGTGTTTTTCCTGCACATACAGTGCTGACACTACCTAATCAGCTCACTGATAGCAGCTAACATCAGATTTATCTGCAAAATGAAAATGACTAAATCTTGCTAATACTGCAACATGAAAATTGCTAATATCAGCTAATGCTGCAAACTGAAAATGGCTAATGCTAGCTATGCAGAATTTGCCACTAGCTAATTTGGCAAAAATTACCTCCAGCTAGCTTCACAAACTGAAAATAGTTCATGCTAGCTAACTCTGCTAGTGAAAAATAGCTATTGCTAGCCAACTTGGCAAATGAATAGTTGTTAGCTGAAAATAGCTAATGCTAACTTACGCTGCTAGCTCAAAATATCTCTGTGGTTGCGAGAGAACAGCTAGACTTCTTCCCTATCTAGAAGAATACAGCTGTTAAACACCACTTTATCAAAAAACCATTAAATATTACAGATATTACAGATCTCACAGAGAAGCCTAGGCACACTTTGCTGAGGATTTCACATTAGTGCTGCCTGTTTTAAATGGGAGACATTAGCATTGTGACTGAATACTGCTTAGCGTGAACATTCAAGTTTGGACCTTTTGATCTTTCTTTACGTGGCATCTCATCTTACTGTTTGGTTTAACTCGTCTGGACTTTCATAGAGATTTTGATGCAGCTTTGGCAGGCCGCTGTTCTACCCAACGTGCTCTTCTGCCTCAGGATCAGTGTTTATCTGTCAGTGAGATTAAACTGAGTAACTGCCGAGAGGCGTTTTGTACTGGAAGTGAAGTCAGGCTTAGCTTCCCCTTTAGTGCCCCAGTGCAGGCCTGCAGGATTGTGGAATTGAGATGTTTTTGTTGTGTTTTTGTGGAGGCTGAATGCCTAGAATATCCCTTGAGGAGAAACTCCTTCAGAGCCGTGGAAACGTCCATACGCAGGGAGGACCCTGTCAGAATAAGTAGGCCATGTGCAGACCAGAGACAATATTTTGGCTTGCTCTTGCTCTCTCTCTCTGTCTCTCTCACTCTTTCTGTATCCCTCCCTTCTTCTTCTTCTCTCTCTCTACTCAGGCATTTCCTGCACTCTGTGCGCCAGCAGAAACACAGTCTGTTTATTTCGAAGACAGAAAGATCTCGCTGCGCTCTGAGCTGCATGTGGCCTTCGACTGCAGTTTGAGGCTGTAATGATAAACAGTGCGGCAAATGAGCCCTGCTTTAGAACTTCTGATTTTCTAACCTAAAGCAGGAAACAATACAAATATCAAATGTAAACAAGTAAAAAACAAAAATATCTTCAAAGGTTCTTTAAAAATGGCTATAGAACCCTGACAACCCAAAGAACCACTTGAACTCCGAAATGGTACACTACCATGAGTGAGTGGGTTTAGTGTTAAAGGAGTTATTAGTCAGTCTGAGTGGGTTTAGTGTTAGAGGAGTGATTAATCAGAGTGTGTTCAGTGTTAGAGGAGTAGTGTTAGCAGAGTGACTAGAGGGACTCTGTGTTCAGTGTTAGAGGAGTAGTGTTAGCAGAGTGACTAGAGGGACTCAGAGTGTGTTCAGTGTTAGAGGAGTAGC
>JBBPDE010198226.1:0-16705 GCA_037974605.1 Nannopetersius ansorgii
GAGAGAGATTGTTCTCCTGACACCACTCTGCCAACAGTCTCACCTCCTCTCTGTAGGCGTCTCACCTCCTCTCTGTAGGCCGTCTCGACGTCATGTTGATCAGGCCCACAATGGTGGTATCATCAGCAAACTTGATGATGGTGTTGGAGCTGTGTCTGTGAACAAGGAGTACAGCATGGGGCTCAGAACGCTTCCCTATGGAGTGCCAGTGTTGAGGATCATTGTGGTGAAGATGTTTTTGTCGATCCTCACGTGCTGCGGTCTGTTGGTAAGAAAGTCCAGGACCCAGTTGCACAGCCGCTGCAGCTTCTTGATCAGCTTGGAGGGGACGACTGTGTTAAATGCAGAGCTGAAATCCACAAACAACAGCCTGGCATAGCAGTTCTTCTTGGGGACAGGAACAATGGTGGTAAGTTTGAAGCAGGGAACAGTTGAGCTTTTCAGGGAGGTGTTAAAAATGTCTGTGAAGACGGCAGATAGCTGCTCGCTGCACACCTTCAATACACGACCCGAAATTCCATCCGGGCCGGCAGCTTTGCGCGTGTTGACTAGCTCAGAACTCTTTCTGACGTCCGTAACAATGACGTCATGCAGCGCTGCCGGTGTTACACCGGTGTAACACCAGAGCTCGCTCCGGTGAGTGGGTGTGAGTTCGCGAGCTCGAAGCGCGCATAGAACACATTCAGTTCGTTGGGGAGTGATGAGCTGTCTGACACGAGAGTGTGTGCTCATGGTTTGTAGTCCGTTAGTGTCTGAATCCCCCTCCACATCTGACGCGCGTCACATATACAGCTGAACTGGGAGTCCATCTTGCTGCTATACTCCTCTTTCGCAGTCCTGATGGTTTTCCGGAGATCGTATCTGCATTTCTTGTACAGGTCCTTGTCTCCGGACTGGAAAGCAGGCGTGTGCTCGCGGAGTTTTCGGCGGATGTCAACATTGGCCCAGGGTTTCTGATTGGGAAATGACCGGACAGTTTATAGGTCCGGGGTGCAGTTTCGTGCGATGATTTCAACGTCCGTGCACCACGAGTTGTTGATGAGGAAGCACACGCCACCCCTGTGTTTCTTCCCCGAAGACTCTGTCCGATCAACCCGGTGGATTGTGAACCCCTCCGGTAGGACTGCGTGGTCCAGAATACTCTCGGTTAGCCACGTCTCTGTGAAACAAAGGACACAGCTCTCTCAGCTCTCTTTGGACTGGACATATGCCAGGAAAATACTGGGCATCGGTGGTCGTAGTCCACGGCGTTTCATTCTGACTTGCACCCCGGCCCTTTGGCCACGTCTGCGCTTGCGCGTCCGGGTCCAGGTGCCCTCAGCTGAGTCGCTGCAGCCGATGTGCTCATGGGGGAGTAGCAATCTCACCTCAGGGTCTAAAACACCTGTTTTTCCATATTGTTTGCTGCTTTTTTGTAGTAGTGTTTGTCTGTCATTCTTAATTACTTAATATCAGCACTCACAGGACCCCTGACAAAACCTGCAGCATGGACCAGGCTCATCCAATCAAACGTTGTGCTAGAACTGAAACAATCATTACATTTTAGCTGATTATTCATTGTCATTTAAATAATCATGATTTAACCATTGTTCACTAGCCAACATCTCCAGACAATATTAGTTAATGTTAGAAAAAATGTTGATAAAAAATGTTGTTATAGAGGCAGTTTGGTTTGGGATGTAGTTCCAGAGGTGCAGATGGTATTGAATGCTCATATAAATACTAAAGAAACATAATGGGATTAAACAGGTAGCAGTGTGTCTCTGTGATCCTCTTGTTCTTTCACAACCACATGTTTGTAAGTTACCATCATCATGATCATTACATATAAACACTCAGAAGACACATGTAGGGTCACTGGAAGGTTTGGATAGTGAATAACATGAATGTACTTGGATAACATGACCTACAGCACCATTACCCACCACTGTAAGGAAACAGGAGTCTTTAGAAAACCGTCTCGCACCAAAAAACGCTTTAAATTACTTTTAAACCATCTGTATGTGGGCTACTTGTGCAACCAAGTAACTAAGCAACAAACAGAATACCAGAGTAGATCCAGTTTGTCTGTGTTTGAACCCAATAAGCAACCAAATTTGAAAATGGTTTGATGAGTTGTAACCGTTAATACATTGCAGAGTTATCCCTGGAAGCTTGGCAGATCTGGACCATGTGTAATTTCACAGGTAATTTAAAGGTCAGGACATTAAATGCTTGATTGAGTCAAAAAGTCATTGTAGTAAAACTTTCTTAAAACATTTGATAGATTGATAGATAGATAGATAGATAGATAGATAGATAGATAGATAGATAGATAGATAGATAGATAGATAGATAGATAGATACAAATAAAAACGAACAGAAAACTATCATATTGGCAACTAAACCACACTTAGCTAAACTGTTAATTATGTTTATTTTGACTGGGTTTTTTTTATTGTTTCATAATGTAATGGATGATATTCAGGTGATCAGTGATATCACCTGTTGTAATTTTTCAGTTCTGCATCAGATTGATCACAGTGTTTGTAGAACTGTTTGGTCCAGCATAAGCAGTGATTTCTGATTTTGAGTTTAAACATTTGAACCTTATCCAGTTATCAGTCTTGAGACTCATTAATAGATTGTTCAGTAACTACTATTGTTTGACACTAATACGTAAATGAGATGTATAAATGTAAAGCACCTTTTTAAAGTTCAAAGAATCTCCACATTATGTAAAGGACTAAACTTATATAATACTAAAATAATATTAAACTAATATTAATAATATTAAACGTAATTTTCAAGTTACACAGAGAGAAAAGGTGTTTTTCAATATTTATGTTCTTTCAACTTTGACACTGCTGAATGGTTTTTATTGATGTGCTAATGTATGTATCTTATATCTTAAAATAATATAATTAAACTTTATACATTAAAAAATAAAATAAAATGAATAATAATTTTAAAAAAAAAATGGGTAAGAAACAAGAACCAAAGAGAAGATTAAGTCAACATTTTCATACAAAGCAGGTAAACGTGGCTTTAAGAAGCTTTGACATCTATTGTTGAATCCAAGACGTTCAATATACATCCAATCGCATGTATTAGAGCCTGTGCTCTAATCATATTTCATATATTTCATTTCATTAGAAATTTCACACTGGAATGCCCAATGTGAAGGTTATTGGAATAAACCCTAAAACCTGTAAAGAAATTAAATAATCTCTGTATTTTGGAAATTGATCTTCACACTCGCATCGTTTACCAGACTGGTTCTTCAATTAACTTTTTTTTTTTTTTATGAGGAATGTTGTACGTTTGTGAGTGTGCATTTATCTCTCTGTGAGGATAAAATGTCCATGAAATGAAATGCTGAAAAATCTGTTGAAGTGGAGACATTTTGATGGACAGAGACATTTTGATGCTCAGAAAGTAAATACGCCAAAATGAAGATTTTGATTTTTTGATTTGTCATAGAGCAGGCATGTCTAAATCACCGCCCGCTGTCAGATTTCATACGGCCTGCAGTTTCGGTCTTCTTGTGTTTTTATGCTTCGCTAGCTCTGTCAGAATGAATAAATCATGTAGATGTGAAACTATTGCTGTCTGAAAGATCTTGCAGGGCAAAATTCACTTGTTTCAAACTTTAATGATAACAGACCACTTTGCATTACTTATAACACCTGTTTAAAATGTTCATGAGGTAAAGATATTTATCAAACTCGTGGAAATTTAAAGTACTCTATACAGTTTGTTCAATGTTCTCTAACTCTCCAGCTTAAGGACAGGCAGAATTGGATTTGTCAGAAGGAACTATTTGTCCCTGGCCATTTTCACTTTATCAGATTTGGCCCTTTGCAAAACGTTTTGGACCCCGCTGCCATAGAGGCTGAAGAAGCAAAATTCCCAAGCTCAGTGTAAAAGTTCCAGTAAGAGACTGATGTGAGTTAGTGTTAGATAAATCATGGTATTTTACTGCTCTTGACAAAGCTGTGTGTGTGAACTGCTTTACAGAAGAAGCTGATGGCAAAAGTTTACAGAATGAGTCTGAAAGCAGCTGCTAAACACTTCTAATAAACAGGAGCAAACTGACTCAATATAGGAAGCTGGTGGCATTTGTTTAAAATGCTATCATTTACTGACCTGCACATATGTTGTAGCTTTTATTGTGTTTGTTTCTCTCGTTTTTATCCTTATAATTTTCCTCAGCTGAGGTGGGCGTGGGCATGTCACCTTGCATCAATCAGGTCCAGAGCTGGGACAGAGGGGCAGAGCTTACAGGTAGGACGGGGGAGGAGACACCAGGTGCTGCCTATTCATATGCTGGTGTCGGCCATCTTGATTTGTAATAGCAGTGGTTATCGTGTTGTATGTGTACCTCTCGTGGGGATGGGAGGGTGAAGCCTCATGAAGCTTTTAAGGTTTCCTTCTTTTAGTAAAAAGATTCAAAGCATCGAGGCTTCAATCTCACTAAGAACAGCAACATCTGGTGGCCAACTGAAGTCAAGGCAACCTCTCGAGCACAACTAAACATTGGCACAACTGTTTCAATCTTGTGTTATCAATAAAAGGCTGGGTGTTCATTTTAATCCACTAATGTTCTTGTTCATTCGTACCAATTAACGAGTACGTCCTCATTATACACTGAAATGAATGATTTGTTGTTAATTGTACTTCTGGGAGAAGGTCAAAGTCTCCTAGTGTTCAGCCCCATCCCTGAATTGAAAACATGGCAAGAAAATCATAAAATCATATTAAAATATGCATGTACACTCACCAACATGTGTGCGTGCAGAGTCTTAGTACTTGGTAGTGCTGTGTAAGTGTAATACTGTGCCAAAACATCACAATAAATTGAGATTTAGATATTCTTCAAACAGACCCATCCTGAAGTGTCAGCATAGAGTTGTGTCAGTTTTTGGAGTGCAAAGACGACTACCTGACAGTGAAAGTACTCTCTTTACAACCCAGCACATGGAAAGTAAAATATTTGCTTGGCTTTTTTGAAATAACAGCAAGACAGACTCAAGGACATCCAACAGTTTATTCAAAACAGCAGAAAAAGGATAAAACTGACATTGTCAGAAGGCAGTGCAGTGTTTCATTGCAGTTCTTTGCGTCACTACCCAGGTTTCCATCCAAGGAGTTTTTGTGAAAAAATATTTAGCGCTTCAATTTTTTACCGATATAGCTGATGGAAACGCTAATTATTGATAAATGTCGACATAATATTTTTCCGTTTAACTTTAGCGCATACATTCTATATTGGTACTTCAGAGGTCGCAAAACCTACTTTGGAAACACTTTTTGTTGGAAAAAAGGGCTTTAACGCAAATAAATGTGTCACATGATACACTCCGCTTTTGGGTTGGAACCGGTGGTCGGTGCAGCCTGTGATGGGCACAACATCCCAAACGCCGGCCGTGTCGTTCTAAAATGCTGCAGACAGAGATTTTCTGTGAAGTGTCTGTCCACCATCTCCTCCCAGAAGGTACAGCTCCGTGGATAGCACAGAAAAAAAAAAACTTAATAAAGCTGCGAGTACACGTTGGATTTACGTTTATTATTATATTTTTTAAATATCCCCATTTTTGTGCGGATCATTTATTTGTATAAATACGTATACGTATATTTATCCGCCACTCCTTAAAGGCCAGGGCATGAAAATAGTTTCTGATATTAAACCTGTCCGTGACGAAATGAAGGTTGGGGTCCGCTGCTCTAGGGCTATCAGACAAGCTTCATTCTGCTGTCGTCTTCAGATATTTTGTACATTTCTAAATATTTGTGAAACTGAAAGAACAGTAAGCTGGCAAATATAAAAAACTGTCTGAATAATCTCTCCATCATTTTTTTCTTTGTTTAGCAGTTGGATGGAAACAGGCTGGAGACAGCAAATTTCGCAAATTTTTTTAAACGCATATTCTGTTTGTCGATAACAAAACGCCGCAAAAACTGGATGGAACTTGGCTATTGACTGTTAACCTCGGCTCATATGTTTACACTAAAATCCCTTCTCGATCCACTCACACCCACTGCTGTGAAGGCATCAGAACATTAGTCCCTTTTTAAAAAAAAAAAAGCACATTCAAATCAAATGGGATTCCCGACTGGCTGACAGTGGAGAGAGACCATTTCTAAAGCAAATACAAAGATCAAGTTCACAAAAACAAGAATTAGCAAAGAGCAAACTGGCTGTGGGTCTGATTCAGACAGATGTGGTCTGAGATATAAAAAAAAATTAAAAACTGAGCTCTTTGGTTTCAGCAGCAGTTGTTCTGGTGGCGTTCCCTGATTGAATAAACCAAAAAGTGGCATTAAGAGTGCAGCACTAAGCTAAATTTAGACTCTGCCCAGCCGAACACGGTGCTGGAGCCAGAGTCGGATTCAGATTTGCAGTGTTTACTTGTAGCCCGGTGGGAGGATCGGATCCCCGTACATGCAGTCTTCTTCCAGAGCCAGGTTATAGTGGCTCCCACTGCCACCTTTATAAGCGCTGGTGACGATTCGCAGCCATCCCTTCTCACCCTGAGCATGACAGAGAGAACACACACTAAACACCGGACACTCCTATCAAAGCTTCAGCATCTGTCCTGCACTCTAGTCTTCACAGCAATAGTGACCATCACAGCAATCATGAAAAGTTTGCGGTGTTTGTCTGTACATAGTGTATATGTAAAGACAGATATGTACTTACTATTTAAAATGAACAAGTATTGGCATTTAGTTGTTAATAAGTGCCAATTACTAAAACCCCACCACCACTGTAACACACCCACTTATGTCTAATGTGCCCAAAGTACAAAATAACTGCTTCAGATTTGGCTTACCCATGGCTCTCCCCAGGAGTTGCGCACAATCCAGTACTCCACTCCATTCTCAACGCCCCAACCGGCCACAGACACTATGTGGTTAATGTATGGATCTTTCTGATACTCAGAGTACAGACCTCCAGTGTACGCATCCAGCTTATCTGTAGCCATGATCCCACAGCTTAAGCAGAAAAGGGTAATACAGACTCAGGTACAGAATTAATCCTACTGTAAACAAACATTTTTGGTGTAAATGCATCTTGTTTCAAAGAGACAACAAATACAAGAAGTATTAAAAGGTGAACTGGACACATGAAATATTCTAAACGTAAGAGGCTAGAGACACTGTCTCATAAGTGTCCAATGCCTTGAATTTGCATATGCAAACATCAACATTTTCTTATACCAAAGAAAACAACTGCACATACAGAGAAAATGCCCATGCATGAATTACAGTACAGTCTACACAGGCGTAACATCAGTATTTACATTCTTGCACTGTAGGAGTTTAGTGTACTCAGTACAGTATGGATACGGGTTTACCCTAAATATTCCCTTAAATAGGCTTATTTAGGGTTTACACTATAAAAATAGGCATTTTTTCCCCTATTCGTGGGTGCCTTTGGAACATAACCCCGCAAATGTCAGGGGTTTACTGTACCGCCTGTTCTGATATCAAAATCGGCTTTAAATATCCATGCTTGTTCTGTATGCAAGTTCAAACAGATGACCATATATAATTTTGTGTGTACCTAATGGGTCCTCCAGTGTAGATCTCAGCCTTCATCTTCTCCAGGCCAGTGACAGACCCATAATCTCCTACTTTCCACAGAGTGAAGTTCTTCACAATGTTGCACTGGCCAAATGTAGTGCATGTACCACACTGATTAAAGGGCTTGCACTCTAAACAACAAGTCACAGACAAGGAAAGAAGAAGTAAAGGTTTTACACCAGGTTTAAATGTCAGTTTCTGCATCTTGAGACATTCCACAAACACTCAGTGCTCTGATTTCAGCTGACTGCCTGAGCACATTTATGGACATGACCTATGTAAACTGATATTTGACCTGTGCTTCTTAGTTGGTCTTACTCTGGTCTATGGCCTGGTAGTTGTTGCAGGTTTCGTCAGGGATCCCGTGAGTGTTTGCGTACTGCCACACTCCTGTGTGATCACCCCCATGGCAGGTTCCAGCATCCCCACAGTCAATAACATGCTGGACAGAGAGATACGCAGATGGCCAGGCTCCTTTCCGCTTGATGTTAATGCGGTCTGTAATAAATATAAAGATATAAGATCTGTAACTTGAGTCAGAGGAAATCAAAAAACAGAAGGCATCTTGTTCTGTGCCTTTACGTTATGCAGAACCAAATGAAGCCTGAACAGCAGGAAGTAGATCAGAATTTTACAGAGCATGCTTGTTCATGTCCTATGAGATAGGACTTCCCCGAAGTCAAGTGCGAGTCAGGTGCTGAATGAGTAAGCGCACTAAATACCATTCAAAACATCTCAGAAGCACACAGTAAACCCATTGTTATTTCTGTACCACAAACCCTGAGATCCACGCATATAGACTGATGAGAATATATTTATATGGAGAGTCTGCTGAAAGCTGGCTTACAGAGAAAAAAAAAAGATACATTTTTTGCACAAATAAATCATTTAAAGTAAGGGTTGCTCACAGTAGTGGTTATAGGAACCAGACATTTGAAAACATTAGATCCAGGTACCCAAGACATGATGGTTTTGATTAGGTTCAGGTCTTAAACTCAAACATATTCATGTTGGAGGGGGTTCTAAGGTACAATTTTACACAAATAATTTTTCAAATTAATAACCATTTACTAGGGGTGTAACGGTACACAGATGTCACGGTTCGGTACGCATCTCGGTTTTAGGGTTTTGGAGTTGAGCAACAAAAGTTCTAAAGAATGCGACTTGGTTTGTTTCGTTTATTTTAAATAAACAGCAGTATATTAACCAGTAAACACACACTTCTGCTGCCTTACACATACATGAAAATATAAGCAAAAGTGTTACGGCAGTAGGTGGCACTACTGCACCACTCTATGACTCAGGTTTCTGATTTACTTGCGCCTTTTGGTCCTTCTGTGATTCCGTATTACTTCAATCACGTCTTCTCCGTCGTACCGTGTATTCTCCGAAAGACATCATGTACCGAACCATGACCCAAGTACCGTGACGGTTTAAAAGTTTAAAATAAGGCGTTTCAATCATACCCATTACCACAGACGTATAAAATCAAGCATACAACACCATGCTTCCAATTTTGTGGGCACAGTTTGGGAAAGAACCTTTTCTATTCCAGCATGACTCTGCAATAGTGATCATACCATGATCATGGCATTTAGACACTAAGGTTCACTGGTGGGTTTGGTGAATAAATTAAAGTGGCTCAATATACAAATGTGAGAACACACCACAGCACACAGTGTGAAATTCTTTGTTATTTAGGTTATTTAACACCAAGTGAAGCAGCAGGCAGCCAGTGAGCAAGCACCCGGGGAGCAGTGTGTGGGAAGGAGTTCCTTGCTTAAATGTACCTCAATAGTGCCACTGGGTGCCAGACCTGGGATCCACACCGCCTAACCACCAGGCCAATAGCTGCCCACAAATGCCTATATTTGCACTGTACACGTCAATACCTGGCTCCTTTCACCACTACTGCTAAATTCCCTTTATTTCTGATAAAGTGTTTGTGGCCTGTACCTGCAAGTGCACTCGTGCTGCCATGAGCCCAACAAGATCCGCAGTACTGGGGAATGTGCTGATTGCGGGTAGTGCTGACAAAGTTGGTACCGTTGATGTTTCTCCAGTCCCAGGCTTTGGGCAGCTCAGCAATATTTAGATATTCATGAGGGCGTGGTACTGTCCTGAGAGGAGAAAAAAAACCAAAAAAACAGTGAACTGCAAATACAAACTAAACAATTCATGTCTTCCAGGCCAGTACAAACAAATAAGTAATGGAGTGATTTCAATGTAGAATTTACTGAAATCTGGCTGTAGAGCTGACAGGCCTCACTGAACCTCCAATCCAAAGACATTCACACAGCAAACAACATGTGGCCTCAGTGGGCAAACTTTCCAAACACAGACATGCACAGGCTATTCATAGCACGGCAAGAGCCGGCAAACAGTAGGCAAATCCCAGCTACACCACCATGCGTTTGAGAAACTCATCAACTTCAATCTACGAAGATTTTTGCGGAATTCTGCTACCTTTCCACCAACATGAGGTGCTTTTCTCGCAATGATTTCAAACGCCGAATTGCCATGACATGAGATGCCTCCAAAACACTGGGCCACAATGGAGCCAAACATGAAAAATGAGAAGTAATTGAAGTGATTTGAAAAAAAGTTTCAAAACCAAAGAGAAGAAAATAACTGAACTGGAAATAACAAAAAATAAGAAATTCCAGATGTTTATATGCCCATGAAAGGACCTTAATGAATAAAAGTCTGTCTAATAATGGTACTCAAATTATGAACATGCTGTAAATGTATTTGTTAGCAAAGAATACTGAATGTATTTTAGTCTTCTACATTTGCAGTGAGTAACAGGCAAATGTAGATAAATCTCACTGTGTGCCACAATCTTTTGACTGGCATTGTGTGATATCTATATGCCCATGAATATACACACTTCATGGACAAAAGTATTGGGACACACCTCTTAATAAGGTGTTTCAATCATACCCATTGCCACAGGAGTATAAAATCAAGCATACAAGCCATGCTTCCAACGTTGTGGACACAGTTTGGGGAAGAACCTTTTCTATTCCAGTATGACTCTGCAATAGTGCACAAAGCAAGCTCCATGAAGACATGGCCGGAAGAACTTAACTGGCCTGCCCAGAGCCCTGGGATCCCAGACCCTTGAGATGAAGTGGAACGGAGATTGTAAGCCAGACCTCCTCGTCTAACATCAGTGTCTGACCTCATAAACACTCTCCAGAATGAATAGGCACAGATTCCCACAGAAACTCCAACACGTTCAGGGAAGTTTATGTTTGCAATGCGGTTAAAGTTCCTGTTGGTGTGATGGACAGGCGTCCCAATACTTTTGACCATGTAGTATATACACAATACACATATATTACTGGAGCCTATCATTCGACTGAACACGTTATTCTTACTGAATTCTAAAGTTTATTTATCCGAGCAGCTAAAAGCTTTCTAGAGAAAATCACATGAATGAATCTAGAAAAAGTTTCAAGTCAGAAAAATTAACAGAAAAAAATGCAAAAATTAGTTTACGCAGTTTGCGTAGACCATGTACGACCCGGTATCTCGAGGAAGTCGTAAGGAAAAAGAAATCTCTACTCAAAAGGACGTTCCCTCCGGTTTCTGAACTACTTTAAGTACACCAGAAACACAAAATACATATCAGATTAAATAACAGATCAGTTAAGAAGCACCGGACAGTCCACAACGTTTTTATAGTTACTACGGGAAGTGTCTGTTTCTTCGTTTCTTTCTCTTCTTCAAAATAAAAGAAAAAATGTCATACTTGACCCCCAGCTGGCGTCTCCACTGCAGAGGTCGGAAACACGGCTGATCCTCGTTAAAATATTGTCCAGCAAAAACACCGGACAGTGTAAACACACACAAAAACAACACGCTGCCCATCCTGAGGGTCATATGACTCCTACACCGGCTGATAACGTTTATATAGTCTGGGGCGTGGCTTCTAGCCAAACTAGGGTCTGATTGGTCAACACCAACCATAGTTGCTTTAATTCTCATAGTTTTCTCCACGGCAGCTCAAACCCTAATGTGGACTATATGAACAAAAATATTGGTACACACGTTTTCAGTAAGATTGCTCCCTAACCACTAGGCCACCAACCGCCCCTGTCATCAGAACGTCATGAGTTTGCATCCTAGGACTGCGTGTGGCACCACTGAAGTTCTTGTGTCCCCTAATGCTGAACCTTCAAACCCAAAACTTTGTGTACACTATACGAACAAAAGTATTGGAGCACACCTAATTTCAGGGTTTGGGCTAGAATCCTTACTTCCAGTGAAGAGCAATTATGCTGAACCTCAAGCCCTAACTATGTGTACACTATATGGATAAGAGCCCTGACCTCAATCCCATCCAACACATTTGGGATGAACTGGAACGGAGATTGTGAGTCAGGCCTTCTCGTCCAACATCAGTGTCTGAACTTTGAACTAAGTGCTCTACAAAATGAAACTCGAGGAAAGCCTTCCAAGAAGAGTGGAAGCTGTTATAAAGGGGGACCAACTGCAAGTCTATGTATCCAATCCTTGTTGGTGTAATGAGCATGCGTCCCAACACTTTTGTCATATGTATTTTAAATTTACCATAGTCTTAACCCTCCTATTATATTTGGGGTCGACTAAATTACATTATTAGCTTCATATAAAATTATGGTTTGGGTATGGGTTTATTGAGGACTGACTGGGCAAACAAAATTAACCCATTTTCAATGCCCTGCACACATTTTGTAGTCATTCTTTTGGATCAATTTAAACCCATTCGGTTTTAACTTCATAAAACAAAGTATTCACATTTTACACAAACGTTTTGGATTGTATTGCACAGTAAAATGCAATGTTATACTTCAGGAAGTTCCCTCTGCCTCAGGGCCATAACTGAACAATCACACAGTTCACACGACGTGAGGGAGGGAAAACATTTTCCACAAGAACTTTGATTTCCCACCATGGGGTGGTATTACATGTTGCATTTAAATAACTATTTTGAAAGTTATTAAAGAATCAAAGTACCTGGTATAAACTTAGATGGCCATTTTAATTTTCTGGAGGTTTTAATTGGTGTGGTCAAATCGACAAAGTAAGTTGGGGTTAGGGTTAAAATTCATTAGTTACCCATCTCTTGTTATAAACTTGTGGTTAATTTTTTTTTAAATGCATGATTAGTTCCAGATGAACATTTAGACAGACGAACTGGCTTTTATCTAGTAATAAAACAACCAAAGACATCCGTATTCTTTCATTCTTTACTTCAAAAGTTCCAGCTTCACTGTTGTCTGTATTCCCCATTTGCCACACTTACAATATTGGCATCAAAATGAACAGAATTATCCATATAAAGAGTACATACATTATAAACTGACAGTCACTGCATTGCTAATACCATCCAGAATAAAATTTGAGATAATTAAGAACACTCAAGAAATTATCTATTCAGTTGTCTGTTTCCAACTGGATATACTGTGACGCAACAAAGCCGTTTTTGATCACGATTAGCAACGAAGGAGAGCTTAACTTCCCTTTTCAGCAATGCATTCTGACATTTTCATCTTTAAAACACTCACTTTGCACTTTTATTCAAAATGGTATGACATGTTCGATACTTTGCTGAGGGAAGAGCTGAACGAAAATAGCAGTTTGGAAAAGCTCAGTGCATGAAAGAGGAGTGTATTTTTACAAAGTGTATTTTTAAACTTGTAAACAAGACAGTGGGGTAGCTAGTTGTGTCAACAACAACTGATTTTGTACTGCTTTCAGGATAAAGAAACTACACAGAAGTCTAACGAGTAGCTCATTAGACCAGTCTTCTCCTTTTGCTGTCCCTCTCCATTTGATCCTCAGAGGAAGGATTGGCTGCAGTGATGCCCAGGGGAGATACCATGTTGAGCATTGGGTCTTCAGATGCTTGACCAAACAGCGCCAAGAGCAGACCCACTCCGAAACCTGTAGCACGCTCACCCTGTACACATCAAAGGAAAGATAAGAAATCCTTATTATTTACTGATGAACAAATCTTCCAAAACCAAGACCACTTCATTTTAAATATACAGCACTGTAGCATATACAAATAAAAAGTTCAGGCAACGCGCCCCTGCTCAACAGGCCAGTGATTTCTCAACCAAGGTCACAGAGGCCCCCTTTCACTGCACATATTAGTCTTTGTACTGTGTGTATTGAGCAATTTCCTCCGGGATAAATAAAGTTTTCTGATTCTGGTAGTGAGATAAACATACTTGACTTATTTTCTCCCACCAAATCTGATCCAATCAATCAACTCATTGGCAAACATTTCTGTGTTCAGCCGAGTATGCAAAACAAAAGAGCCAGACAGGGGATCTCCAGGAACTGATGGAAATGTTTGGGTTTGGGGGGCTCTATGGAATTCCCCTTTAATTTTGCCATCACAAGAGGCTGTGACCTCAGTTTGTCAAGTGAGCTTTGAACCAAAAAATGAAAGAAACCTGAATGCATTTGAAAAGGGAACAGAAAGAAACAAAATGTATCATATTGTGGCGCAAATACAACATCTGCTCTACTCACAGCATGCACAGGTGAAGCGATGTCCACATGCACCCACACACCAGGCCAGTCAAAGCCCAAATGGGAGCCAATGAACAATCCGGCACAGGAGCTCTGAGCATTCTCACGGTCCTGCAAAATGCAAAGTTATAAAAGAGCACACACAAATTCCTTACACAGAGCCATCCCCATAAATTGTGATGAACTATGTATTGTATATTGCTGCCTGTTAAATGCATGCTCTGACTTAAGCTGTGTCAATTATAAGACCATCGCACTGAAAGGTCAAGAATATTCATTCGAATATTACGCACATTGTTGCTACCGCTTCAGCTTAACAATCAACACTCAAATCAAATACAACAATCAAATACCCTTTCAATACTACATTTTAAAATGATCGACTAAAAGGTTTGTGAAATTCAAGTGGGTAAGTTGCCAAATTTGACCCATGTGATATGAGCTTGTATGATCACTACAACATTACAACCAACTGTTAAATATTGTGTCAGGATCCTTGTGCTGCGATGCAGCACCATGGACTCCACAAGACCTCAGAAGTTGTGCTTTTAATATCTGTACAAAGTTTTTAGCACCTGATCCTGCAAAACGTGAGGTGGGGACGGCCATGGATCAGACTAGTTTGTCCAGCTCAACCCACAGATGTTTAATTACATTAAGATCTGAAGAATTTGGAGGCTAACTTTGAACATTTTGAATGTTCATGTTCCACAAAACATTCCTGAGCATTGGCAGTGTGGCAGCATGTGTAGGGTCTAGCAATGCCATGACAGGGTGACCTTTATCTGCAACAATGTTCAGGTAAACTCTCCTTTTCAAAGATGCTCAGATCCTCACGCTCACATTTTTCCTGCTTCCAACATCAATAACTGACTATTCATGTGCTGCTTTATTCAGGCCACACCCTCAAGAGGTGCCATTTTATCAAGATGATCAGTTATTCACTTTACCAGTCAAAAGTTGTGTTGTGGCTGGTCAAAATATCTTTTGCAGTGACATTTCTTTGTGATTAAAATATTTAGGCAAAAAACAATTTACAGTATTAAACTCAGCAAAAAGCAGTGTATTGAACTGCATTAAAAGTGCATGTGTGTTATCTGTAGACATTTATCTAATTTTTGCTCAGACAAGACATCAGATATATGTACTTTTTCACAGGTAGTTTTGTACAGGAAAGCCCTATGAAAATGCAAATGCAAAACTATATCACAGAGACTTTATCCTTCCTTGTCCCTCCCCCTCATCCCTCTTTCTCACCGCTACAGAGTTCTTCATGTCCGCGACGGCAGAGGTGAACTCGCTAAAATGCAGTTCAGGACAGTAGACCAGAGGATGGGCCAGATCTCCGCTGCTGCGGCCCGCTCTCACGCACGCTGCCTCCCACTCCTCACTGTTGGTCATGATGGCGGCATGATACTTCCCTGTGGAGATGCCCTACAGCAACCCACACATAAGAAGGGAAATAAAACATACAGTTCTGTACATGGCAAAAAATATGCCTGTTTTCATGGCATATTTTGAACTAAATAACATTACTTGTGGTTTAGCTTGTAAATCTAGTAAAGTTTAACTAGTCATCTGGAATCTTCACATCAATAATTCAACTGCATGGTTTATTTATTAACTAGCAACAGAGAATGAATAGGTCAGTACTACTCTAAAACAAAGTATGTAAAAAAAAACTTTATGTAATAAAGCCACTAGTAGGTACACTACATGTCCAAAAGTTTGTAGACGCCTGCTCATCATAGTTTCTTCTAAAAAAAACAGGAGTTTGCCCCTCTTTGCTGCAGCAACACACTATTCTTCAGGGAAGACTTTACACTAGAACATCGAATATAACTGAGAATTTGACTGCATGCAGCCACAAGACTATTAGTAAGGTCAGGTACTATGTTGGAGCTTTGAAATGAGTTGGGATATAATTATCCATCACAGCTAGGCATTAAGCATAGCGGCTACTCTGTTCTCCTCTAATTGGTCGGTGTTTTCTATGAAGATTTTACAAGCTGCATGCACAAGTGAACACATGTCAGCAATTGCTGCAGTAAAGGAGCTGGGTTCACTCAATTATCTGCATTTATCTGCTTTTACACAAGACACGAAAAACCTGAATCTTTTAGCAGTTTATTTTTAGCTGAAATTACTTTATAGGTGGTAAAAAGTGGATGACTGAGTGTCATGTGATTTGCTGGGGTTCCTCAAACCCATGAGCTGATAAGTCACATGATCATGTGCAAGAAAAAGCTGTACAGTAAGCAAATGATCTTTGCCCACATTAACCCGCAATCACCTCTTGCTCGCAACCAAAGTACATTTAACACAATCGCACTAGTTTAATCTGAGAAACGTTGCATACGTGGAAAGTTATTGTCAGTAAACATATAGATAAACAGTGTTGATAGTGGAAAAAACTGAGCCTGAACTTTTTTCCTTGCCCCCGAGGTGAGTAGGGGTGGGGGTACTATGTATGTGACGCACTTTTAACACATAACTTGTTGGCCCCTGGGGCCAAATATATAAACAGCCTATGTATAACCCTGATCATCATTATTGTCAAGTGGCTCTTTTTAGATATTTTCATATTTGCATTATGCCCCCAGTA